>CM057237.1:38329951-38342451 GCA_029931835.1 Etheostoma nigrum
GAATGCGAGTGTGTGTGTGTGAATGCGTGTGTGTGTGTAAATGTGTGTGTGTGTGTGTGTGTGTGAATGCGAGTGTGTGTGAGAGAATGCAAGTGTGTGTGAATGCGAGTGTGTGAGTCTGTGTGTGAATGTGTGTGTGAGAATGCGAGTGTGTGTGTGTGAATGTGTGTGTGAGTGTGTGTGAGTCTGTGTGTGAATGTGTGTGTGTGTGAATGTGTGTGTGTGTGTGTGAATGTGTGTGTGTGAGAATACGAGTGTGTGTGTGTGTGAGAATGTGTGTGTGTGTGTGAATGTGTGTGTGTGAGAATGTGTGTGTGTGTGTGTGTGTGTGAATGTGTGTGTGTGAGAATGTGTGTGTGTGTGTGTGTGAATGTGTGTGTGTGACAATGCGAGTGTGTGTGTGTGTGAATGTGTGTGTGTGAGAATGCGAGTGTGTGAGTCTGTGTGTGAATGTGTGTGTGTGTGTGTGAATGTGTGTGTGTGAATGTGTGTGTGTGTGAATGTGTGTGTGTGTGTGTGAATGTGTGTGTGTGAATGTGTGTGTGTGTGAATGTGTGTGTGTGTGTGTGAATGTGTGTGTGTGAGAATGGGAGTGTGTGTGTGTGAATGTGTGTGTGTGTGAATGTGTGTGTGTGTGAATGTGTGTGTGTGTGTGTGAATGTGTGTGTGTGAATGTGTGTGTGTGTGAATGTGTGTGTGTGTGTGTGAATGTGTGTGTGTGAGAATGGGAGTGTGTGTGTGTGAATGTGTGTGTGTGTGAATGTGTGTGTGTGTGTGTGAATGTGTGTGTGTGAGAATGGGAGTGTGTGTCTGCTCACATCTGCACTTGACAAACTTGTTTTTTTTTTACCTTTTCTCATGTTTTTGTCCCATTTTTCAATGTTTGTCACTTTTTTTGACGTTTTCAACACTACGTAACACTAACTTATTAACTTTAGTTTTAGTTATTTTTGGAATTTATGGTCAATAAAGCTCATTTATAGGAAATTATACCTAAATTTTAAGTTAGAAAAGCAGAAATTAGGAATTATTGAGACTAATAGTGTGTTCCAAATCGCGCACTTCTGTACTAAATACTAACTTTTTGAGTACATAGTGCGCTCACATTGTCGAAGTGCGGTCAAACGCAGTATACTTAAATACCCGGATGGTGTACTCAAACCCCCCCGAAAGTTGAGTGCGGATCGATGGACACTTTCCACACTCAACGGTCGCCATCTTGGCTACGTAGCGGAAGGGGCGGAGCTAACAACAGTCGAAAAACTTGAATTAATGGCGGCCGTAGACGCGATAGCGAGGACGGCAGAGGAATACAAATGTAAGTTGAACATGAGTCTTTTTGCTATACTTATAACATTTTATGTACCTGTATTTGTATATTTGGTTAATCTTACAGTTTGTAATGATATTTTTATCGCGAATTATAACGTTTATTGGTACCGTAATTTGACATGCTAGCAAGCTAACCATAGCTAGCTAACAGCGGCACAGTTTAACCATACACGGCTAATAATGTAACGTTACATGTGTTGTAGTACACTGTTGTTTATTGTGTTAAACTATCGGCCCGCTGTAGAAGATGTCAGCGTTAGATGTATGATCTTGTAAATATAGCTACACAAAGCTGCAAGTGTTAGCAGTCATGTTAAAGTACGTTAAATATTATTAAGTTAAGTATATTAGCTGTTTCTGCCCTGATCTGATTTATATAATCGTTAGGGACAGACGAGGACACCACGCGGTAGGAGGTCCCCAGCCATGGTCAGACCCCGTGCCGAGGATGGCCATCAGACCGTGGAAGGATCCTCTAGAGAGTCTGAAGTCCACCCTCATGTTGCTTTCCCCGTCAAAATACAGTGCCAGCAATGGCACCGTATTGTTAACCCGGCAGTACTGCCCGGGGTCTGGAGCCTGTAGAATTAACGCAGGACCGTCTTTTAAAATAAAACTGGATGTGTTTAATCCAAATGTGTTTAATGTTATCTGCTTTTACTCTTGTATTGTCACTGTAATTAATAGATTCATAATTAAGTCATTTATCAAGTCACTAGTTCCAGCTTCTAAAATGTGAAATCCACACAGGGGAAATATCTGAATACAGCAGCTCAAAGCAAATACATCAGTATAACAAGTCGAAAATATTGAATTAGTTATTATAATAATAGTAATAAAACATTTATTCTTGAAGTTAACACGTCAGTTGGACATAATTTTAAGTACTCCACTTTTGCTGAAATAACTCATAATGGCTAGTTTTTGGTGTATTTTAAAAAATTATTTAAGAGCAAAAGTATGAACATCAACATACCGGTATGTTTTCGGTATGAATGTTTCTGTCTGGGTGCAATTCACAATTTCACAGAAGAAGAAGGAGGAGGAATGAGCTGTTGTGATCGTCATTTCCGGTAAGTACATCAATGAAGTGCGCAATTTGAGACAACACTCTCCCGTCAAATTTTACGCACTATGCAAGTAAGTACGTAGTGTAGAAAGTGCACTTCCGTTAAGTGCACTAACAGAAGTGCGCGATTTGGAACACACTATAAAATTAAAGGAATGGATGTTGATGATAATCACAGACTGGAATATGTCAACTTTTACTCAATACTATTTATATTTAATACCAATACTACTTTACATATACATACTGTACATATAATACTACTACTATTTCAAAAACACTTCCATTTGTTTTACAAATGCTATAAAATGGAATAAGACGCCCCAAAATTAATGAAAGTAGAGATTTGTACTTGGCAAAGAGCGTTGGGTGGAATCAATCATGTTATTTTGGGGAATTATAAAGAACACTGATATAGGACAACATGAGGACAACATGAAGACAACATGAGGACAACATGAGGACAACATGAGGACAACATGAGGACAACATGAAGACAACATGAGGACAACATGGGGACAACATGAGGACAACATGAGGACAACATGAGGACAACATGAGGACAACATGGGGACAACATGAAGACAACATGAGGACAACATGAGGACAACATGGGGACAACATGAGGACAACATGGGGACAACATGAGGACAACATGAGGACAACATGAGGACAACATGGGGACAACATGAAGACAACATGAAGACAACATGAGGGCAACATGAGGACAACATGAAGACAACATGAGGACAACATGAGGTCAACATGAGGACAACATGAGGACAACATGAGGACAACATGAGGACAACATGAGGACAACATGAGGACAACATGGGGACAACATGAAGACAACATGAAGACAACATGAAGACAACATGAGGGCAACATGAGGACAACATGAAGACAACATGAGGACAACATGGGGACAACATGAAGACAACATGAGGACAACATGGGGACAACATGAGGACAACATGGGGACAACATGAAGACAACATGAGGACAACATGAGGACAACATGAGGACAACATGAAGACAACATGGGGACAACATGAAGACAACATGAAGACAACATGAAGACAACATGAGGGCAACATGAGGACAACATGAAGACAACATGAGGACAACATGAGGTCAACATGAGGGCAACATGAGGGCAACATGAGGACAACAGGAGGACAACATGAGGTCAACATGAAGACAACATGAAGACAACATGAGGGCAACATGAGGACAACATGAAGACAACATGAGGGCAACATGAGGGCAACATGAGGGCAACATGAGGGCAACATGAGGACAACATGAGGACAACAGGAGGACAACATGAGGACGACATGAGGGCAACATGAGGACAACATGAGGACAACATGAGGGCAACATGAGGTCAACATGAGGGCAACATGAAGACAACATGAGGACAACATGAGGTCAACATGAGGGCAACATGAGGACAACATGGGGACAACATGAAGACAACATGAGGACAACATGAGGACAACATGAAGACAACATGGGGACAACATGAAGACAACATGAAGACAACATGAAGACAACATGGGGACAACATGAGGACAACATGAAGACAACATGAGGACAACATGAGGACAACATGAAGACAACATGGGGACAACATGAAGACAACATGAAGACAACATGAAGACAACATGGGGACAACATGAGGGCAACATGAGGACAACATGAAGACAACATGAAGACAACATGAAGACAACATGAAGACAACATGAGGGCAACATGAGGACAACATGAAGACAACATGGAGACAACATGAGGGCAACATGAGGACAACATGAAGACAACATGAGGACAACATGGGGACAACATGAGGACAACATGAGGACAACATGAGGACAACATGGGGACAACATGAAGACAACATGAGGACAACATGAGGACAACATGGGGACAACATGAGGACAACATGGGGACAACATGAGGACAACATGAGGACAACATGAGGACAACATGGGGACAACATGAAGACAACATGAAGACAACATGAGGGCAACATGAGGACAACATGAAGACAACATGAGGACAACATGAGGTCAACATGAGGACAACATGAGGACAACATGAGGACAACATGAGGACACCATGGGGACAACATGAGGACAACATGAGGACAACATGAGGACAACATGAAGACAACATGGGGACAACATGAAGACAACATGAAGACAACATGAAGACAACATGAGGGCAACATGAGGACAACATGAAGACAACATGAGGACAACATGAGGACAACATGAAGACAACATGGGGACAACATGAAGACAACATGAAGACAACATGAAGACAACATGGGGACAACATGAGGGCAACATGAGGACAACATGAAGACAACATGAAGACAACATGAAGACAACATGAAGACAACATGAGGGCAACATGAGGACAACATGAAGACAACATGGAGACAACATGAGGGCAACATGAGGACAACATGAAGACAACATGAGGGCAACATGAGGGCAACATGAGGACAACAGGAGGACAACATGAGGTCAACATGAGGGCAACATGAGGGCAACATGAGGGCAACATGAGGGCAACATGAGGACAACAGGAGGACAACATGAGGACGACATGAGGGCAACATGAGGACAACATGAGGGCAACATGAGGGCAACATGAGGTCAACATGAGGGCAACATGAGGGCAACATGAGGACAACATGAGGACAACATGAGGTCAACATGAGGGCAACATGAGGTCAACATGAGGGCAACATGAGGTCAACATGAAGACAACATGAGGGCAACATGAGGTCAACATGAAGACAACATGAGGTCAACATGAAGACAACATGAGGGCAACATGAAGACAACATGAGGGCAACATGAAGACAACATGAGGTCAACATGAGGTCAACATGAGGGCAACATGAAGACAACATGAGGACAACATGAGGACAACATGAGGGCAACATGAGGACAACATGAAGACAACATGAGCTCAACATGAGGGCAACATGAGGGCAACATGAGGACAACATGAAGACAACATGAGGGCAACATGAGGACAACATGAGGACAACATGAGGACAACATGACTCTAGTTTTGGGCGTATTGTGAGTTTGAGTTGGGAAAAGATAATTAATAATAAAGTTTGAAAACTTCAAAAAGTAAAGACAGACAAAGCCAGCGAGAGAGAGAGAGGGAGCGAGGGAGGGAGGGAGCGAGGGAGCGAGGGAGAGGGGGAGAGAGGGAGGGAGGGAGAGGGGGAGAGACTGAAGAACGGTAAAAAGCTGACTGGATATTATTTTTGGGGGGGGCTTTTAATCAGAGGGAAGCCGGCCGATAAGCTGTTAGTCCAGGCCGCCGTGCTGCATTCAGGGACTGGTAAGAGAAACGGCCGTGTGGAGATCCTGCTTCGTGATGGCCGGATTAGAGGATTGTTTTCCTGCTGCACTTCCCTTGAAGTTTCCCCCCAATTAACTGAAAGTGAGCGCCGGCTAAGCCCTGGAAGCACAGACTCCCAAACACCCCCCTCGCCCGTCCCCCCGTCCCCCCGTCCCCCCCGTCCCCCCCAAATGGGAGTCTGTGCTTGGCGACGTGTTTGAGGAGGATTTAACGACCGCGCCGCCTTCAAATCCAAGTTAATGTCTAAACAAAGCCGCGCGCTAATCTTTGTGCTAATTGAATTATCGGCCGGTTATTTGCTCAGAAAGGAAAGAAAAGCTTTAATAAGAAAAGAAAAGGAACTAATAAGTGTTCACAGAAAGTATACAAGTACACAGAGAGCATGCTGGGTAATGTCTCTCATCTTTATACCCGGGCTGCGTGTTAAATGAAGAAAGAGAGAGTCCAAATTATTAAAGAAAAGTAAAATATGATGAGAAAAAAACGCAAAATCGGCAGAAAAAAAGCAACTAAATTGTTGATTAAAAACCGAAAAGTAGTTACAAAAAAAGTGTCAAAAACGTCTTTTGTGTCTTTTTTTTGGACATTTTTGTCCAACGTCTCTCTGTGGATGTCACTCTGGATTTTATTATTATTATTATTATTATTATTAGTGAGTATTTATTAGTGAGTGTATAATAGTGAGTATATATTAGTGAGTATATAATAGTGAGTATATATTAGTGAGTATATATTAGTGAGTATATATTAGTGAGTATATAATAGTGAGTATATATTAGTGAGTATATATTAGTGAGTATATAATAGTGAGTATATAATAGTGAGTATATATTAGTGAGTATATATTAGTGAGTATATAATAGTGAGTATATATTAGTGAGTATATATTAGTGAGTATATATTAGTGAGTATATATTAGTGAGTATATAATAGTGAGTATGTATTAGTGAGTATATAATAGTGAGTATATATTAGTGAGTATATATTAGTGAGTATATAATAGTGAGTATATATTAGTGAATATGTATTAGTGAGTATATAATAGTGAGTATATAATAGTGAGTATATATTAGTGAGTATATATTAGTGAGTATATATTAGTGAGTATATAATAGTGTGTATATATTAGTGAGTATATATTAGTGAGTATGTATTAGTGAGTATGTATTAGTGAGTATATAATAGTGAGTATATATTAGTGAGTATATATTAGTGAGTATATAATAGTGAGTATGTATTAGTGAGTATATAATAGTGAGTATATAATAGTGTGTATATATTAGTGAGTATATATTAGTGAGTATATATTAGTGAGTATATATTAGTGAGTATGTATTAGTGTATATATTAGTGAGTATATATTAGTGAGTATGTATTAGTGAGTATATAATAGTGAGTATATATTAGTGAGTATGTATTAGTGAGTATATAATAGTGAGTATGTATTAGTGTATATATTAGTGAGTATATAATAGTGAGTATATATTAGTGAGTATATATTAGTGAGTATATATTAGTGAGTATATAATAGTGAGTATGTATTAGTGTATATATTAGTGAGTATATAATAGTGAGTATATATTAGTGAGTATATATTAGTGAGTATATATTAGTGAGTATATAATAGTGAGTATGTATTAGTGTATATATTAGTGAGTATATAATAGTGAGTATATATTAGTGAGTATGTATTAGTGAGTATATATTAGTGAGTATATATTAGTGAGTATATATTAGTGAGTATGTATTAGTGTATATATTAGTGAGTATATATTAGTGAGTATATATTAGTGAGTATATATTAGTGAGTATATAATAGTGAGTATGTATTAGTGTATATATTAGTGAGTATATAATAGTGAGTATATATTAGTGAGTATGTATTAGTGAGTATATAATAGTGAGTATATATTAGTGAGTATATATTAGTGAGTATGTATTAGTGAGTATATAATAGTGAGTATATATTAGTGAGTATATAATAGTGAGTATATAATAGTGAGTATGTATTAGTGAGTATATAATAGTGAGTATATATTAGTGAGTATATATTAGTGAGTATATATTAGTGAGTATATATTAGTGAGTATATAATAGTGAGTATATATTAGTGAGTATATATTAGTGAGTATATATTAGTGAGTATATATTAGTGAGTATATAATAGTGAGTATATATTAGTGAGTATGTATTAGTGAGTATATAATAGTGAGTATATATTAGTGAGTATATATTAGTGAGTATATATTAGTGAGTATATATTAGTGAGTATATAATATTGAGTATATATTAGTGAGTATATATTAGTGAGTATATATTAGTGTGTATATATTAGTGAGTATATAATAGTGAGTATATATTAGTGAGTATGTATTAGTGAGTATATAATAGTGAGTATATATTAGTGAGTATATAATAGTGAGTATGTATTAGTGAGTATATAATAGTGAGTATATATTAGTGAGTATATATTAGTGAGTATATATTAGTGAGTATATATTAGTGAGTATATAATAGTGAGTATATATTAGTGAGTATATATTAGTGAGTATATATTAGTGAGTATATATTAGTGAGTATATAATAGTGAGTATATATTAGTGAGTATGTATTAGTGAGTATATAATAGTGAGTATATATTAGTGAGTATATATTAGTGAGTATATATTAGTGAGTATATATTAGTGAGTATATAATAGTGTGTATATATTAGTGAGTATATATTAGTGAGTATGTATTAGTGAGTATGTATTAGTGAGTATATAATAGTGAGTATATATTAGTGAGTATATATTAGTGAGTATATAATAGTGAGTATGTATTAGTGAGTATGTATTAGTGAGTATATAATAGTGAGTATATATTAGTGAGTATATATTAGTGAGTATATTATAGTGAGTATGTATTAGTGAGTATATAATAGTGAGTATATATTAGTGAGTATATATTAGTGAGTATATATTAGTGAGTATATATTAGTGAGTATATAATAGTGAGTATATATTAGTGAGTATATATTAGTGAGTATATAATAGTGAGTATATATTAGTGAGTATATATTAGTGAGTATATATTAGTGAGTATATAATAGTGAGTATATATTAGTGAGTATATAATAGTGAGTATATAATAGTGAGTATATATTAGTGAGTATATATTAGTGAGTATATAATAGTGAGTATATAATAGTGAGTATATATTAGTGAGTATATATTAGTGAGTATATATTAGTGAGTATATATTAGTGAGTATATAATAGTGAGTATATAATAGTGAGTATATATTAGTGAGTATATATTAGTGAGTATATATTAGTGAGTATATATTAGTGAGTATATAATAGTGAGTATTTATTAGTGAGTATATATTAGTGAGTATATACCTGACATATAGAGCAGATTCTGGTTCTGATTGTGTCTCTGACCCAGTCTGCAGGCTGGTCTCTGCAGGACGGAGGGGGACAGGTGTGCAGGACACATTAAGACTGTGCTGTCCCCCCCGAGCCGGCGGCCTGGTAATGTCGGCGGGCTCTAGGACTCGTCTGGCGGTGCCGCCGAGGGCCCTCGACACGCCGCCGCCACAGATTGCTCTTGTGTGGAGAGGGAAGCAATCAGCCAGCGGCATTTAGTCTGAGCCCGGCTCGGCCCGCAGATCTGGACCTTAGAGAAGCCCGTCCTTCCATTTGTCCCTCAGACCACGCAGCTCGGGGATTTCTGCAGCTCTTCAGTGGGTTTAACTCACCGATTCACCAATCTGTCTCCTCCCAGAGAAAAACACTGGCAAAGACACTCTGATGAGTCGATAAATGAGCCAAAAGACACAAAATACCCAATAAAAGACACTGGAAAGTAGTACAGGAAGTAGAAAGAGGACAATGCTGAAATAGACCTGTCCTTCCATTTTTCACCCAGACGAAAGTCTCATGTTGTCTTCGTGTTGTCCCCGTGTTGTCCTCATGTTGCCCTCATGTTGTCTTCATGTTGTCTTCATGTTGTCTTCATGTTGTTCTCATGTTGCCCACATGTTGTCCCCGTGTTGTCCTCATGTTGCCCTCATGTTGACTTCATATTGTCCCCGTGTTGTCCTCATGTTGCCCTCGTGTTGTCCCCCGTGTTGCCCTCATGTTGTCCCCATGTTGTCCTCATGTTGTCTTCATGTTGCCCTCATGTTGTCCTCATGTTGTCCCTCATGTTGTCCTCATGTTGTCCTCATGTTGCCCTTATGTTGCCCTCATGTTGTCCCCATGTTGTCCCCATGTTGTCCCCAGGTTGTCCTCATGTTGCCCTCATGTTGTCCTCATGTTGTCCCTCATGTTGTCTTCGTGTTGCCCTTATGTTGCCCTCATGTTGTCCTCATGTTGTCCCCATGTTGTCTTCATGTTGTCCCCGTGTTGTCCTCATGTTGCCCTCATGTTGACTTCTTATTGTCCCCGTGTTGTCCTCATGTTGCCCTCGTGTTGTCCCCCGTGTTGCCCTCATGTTGTCCCCATGTTGTCCCCAGGTTGTCCTCATGTTGTCTTCATGTTTTCCTCATGTTGTCCTCATGTTGTCTTCATGGTGCCCTCATGTTGCCCTCATGTTGCCCAGGAAGACACAGGAAGTAGAACTAAAGACAGGAAGAGGAGAGAGAGGAAAGAGGGGAGAGGAGAGAGGAGAGGAAAGGAGGAGAGAGGAGAGAGGAAAGGAGGAGAGAGGAGAGAGGAAAGGAGGAGAGAGGAGAGAGGAGAGAGGAAAGGAGGAGAGAGGAGAGGGGGGAGAGGAAAGGAGGAGAGAGGAGAAGAGAGAGGAGAGGAGAGAGGAGAGGGGGGAGAGGAAAGGAGGAGAGAGGAGAGAGGGAGCCTTGGATGTGACCTCACCTGTGTGAGTGACATCACAGCGTCACAGGCAGCAACCAATCACAGCCTGTTGTGGTTCCAGGGCTCGTTAGAACTAACGACAGTCGTCTGGAGCGCCGTGACGAGTCCTTCACACATAACCGCCGCGTGGCGTCTGGGCCGGCCGGCACCCCCCCCCTCCCCCCTCCCCCCCCCCTCCCCCCTACCCCCACACCCCCCCCCCCCACACCACCGTACCGATCTCTGAATATTTAATTAATAATTAGTCGTGTAATTCCTCCTCTGAAGTTATTATCCCTCAAACGGCCGCGCGAGTGTAATTATTAGCAGCCTTTTTGTTTCCCCCGCTCGTTACTGTCAGGATTGATGGAACACAAACTTCATTAAAAATTAAAGTGGGCTCCTTTAATTACGCGGCAGACGCCAGAATTAGCCAACTCAGTGATGTGCAAATGAGAGCATTATTTAGGAAACATGCTGGAAGTGGTTATGCTAATTCGCCAGACCCCTCCGCTCATTCATTAAACGCTTGGTGCAGATTTAATGCGCGGCGCCGTAGTAATGCCTTGTTAATTTATTCGGATTTATTGAGTAGGACTTGTAAAAAGTAGCACTTTAACGAGCCCGTCTCCTCGGTGATCGCTGAGGAGACGTCCCGGTTCAGCCAGGTTTAAAGGAGGGATGAAATCACTTAGGCCCGGGTCCCTGGGGGGGCGGGGGAGGGGGGTCTAAAGGCCGCAGACAGTCTCGTTAAAGGACCTGACAGCAGTACTCGAGTGGAAGTACAAGTATCTGCAGTCAGAGGGACAGAAAACGCTGGAAAGATAGCCACAAATGTGACTAGATAGATACTGCTACACACACACACACACACACACACACACACACACACACATAAACACACACACACACACACACACATAAACACACACACACATAAACACACACACACATAAACACACATAAACACACACTTACATACACATTCACATACACACACACACGTAAACACACACACACATATACATACATACATACACACATAAACACATACAGACACAGAACGTAAACACACACACATATACACACACACACATAAACACACACACACACACACATAAACACACACACACAAATACACACACAGACACATAAACACACATAAACACACACATACACACACACACACACATAAACACATACACACACGTAAACACACACACATAAACACACACATAAACACACACACACATAAACACACACACATAAACACATACATACACACACACACATACACACGGTGTACAGGTGTGTGTTGGCATGGTGTACAGGTGTGTGTGTTGGCACGGTGTACAGGTGTGTGTTGGCACAGTGTACAGGTGTGTGTGTTGGCACGGTGTACAGGTGTGTGTGTTGGCACGGTGTACAGGTGTGTGTGTTGGCACGGTGTACAGGTGTGTGTGTTGGCACGGTGTACAGGTGTGTGAGTGGGCACGGTGTACAGGTGTGTGTGTCGGCACGGTGTACAGATGTGTGTGTCGGCACGGTGTACAGGTGTGTGTGTCGGCACGGTGTACAGGTGTGTGAGTCGGCACGGTGTACAGGTGTGTGTGTCGGCACGGTGTACAGGTGTGTGTGTCGGCACGGTGTACAGGTGTGTGAGTCGGCACGGTGTACAGGTGTGTGTGTCGGCACGGTGTACAGGTGTGTGAGTCGGCACGGTGTACAGGTGTGTGTGTCGGCACGGTGTACAGGTGTGTGAGTCGGCACGGTGTACAGGTGTGTGTGTCGGCACGGTGTACAGGTGTGTGCGTCGGCACGGTGAGCGGCGGCGCCTCATTGGCTGACTGCCTCTGTAATTAGCATCTCTCCTGC
>CM057237.1:38358393-38368393 GCA_029931835.1 Etheostoma nigrum
TGCCGACACACACACCTGTACACCGTGCCAACACACACACCTGTACACCGTGCCCACTCACACACCTGTACACGTGCCCACTCACACACCTGTACACCATGCCCACTCACACACCTGTACACCGTATCAACACACACCTGTACACCGTGCCAACACACACACCTGTACACCGTGCCAACACACACACCTGTACACCGTGCCAACACACACACCTGTACACCGTGCCAACACACACACCTGTACACCGTGCCAACACACACACCTGTACACCGTGCCAACACACACACCTGTACACTGTGCCAACACACACCTGTACACCGTGCCAACACACACACCTGTACACCGTGCCCACTCACACACCTGTACACCGTGCCCACTCACACACCTGTGCACCGTGCCAACACACACCTGTACACCGTGCCAACACACACACCTGTACACCGTGCCCACTCACACACCTGTACACCGTGCCCACTCACACACCTGTGCACCGTGCCAACACACACCTGTACACCGTGCCAACACACACACCTGTACACTGTGCCAACACACACCTGTACACCGTGCCAACACACACACCTGTACACCATGCCAACACACACACACCTGTACACCATGCCAACACACACCTGTACACCGTTTGTATGTGTGTGTGTGTATGTATGTGTTTATGTGTATGTGTTTATTTGTGTGTGTGTTTATGTGTGTGTTTATGTGTGTGTGTTTATTTGTGTGTGTGTTTATGTGTGTGTTTATGTGTGTGTGTTTACGTGTGTGTGTATGTGTTTATGTGTGTGTGTGTGTGTGTATGTGTGTGTTTATGTGTGTGTATGTGTCTGTGTGTGTATTTGTGTGTGTGTGTTATGTGTGTGTGTGTGTGTATGTTTGTGTATATGTGTGTGTTTATGTGTGTGTGTGTATGTGTGTGTGTATATGTGTGTGTATATGTGTGTGTGTTTACGTGTGTGTGTGTATGTGTTTATGTGTGTGTGTGTGTATGTGTGTGTTTATGTGTGTATGTATGTATGTATGTATATGTGTGTGTGTTTACGTGTGTGTGTGTATGTGAATGTGTATGTATGTGTGTGTTTATGTGTGTTTATGTGTGTGTGTGTTTATGTGTGTGTGTTTATGTGTGTGTGTGTGTGTGTGTGTGTGTGTGTGTGTGTGTGTGTGTGTGTGTGTGTGTGTGTGTGTGTGTGTGTGTGTGTGTAGCAGTATCTATCTAGTCACATTTGTGGCTATCTTTCCAGCGTTTTCTGTCCCTCTGACTGCAGATACTTGTACTTCCACTCGAGTACTGCTGTCAGGTCCTTTAACGAGACTGTCTGCGGCCTTTAGACCCCCCTCCCCCGCCCCCCCAGGGACCCGGGCCTAAGTGATTTCATCCCTCCTTTAAACCTGGCTGAACCGGGACGTCTCCTCAGCGATCACCGAGGAGACGGGCTCGTTAAAGTGCTACTTTTTACAAGTCCTACTCAATAAATCCGAATAAATTAACAAGGCATTACTACGGCGCCGCGCATTAAATCTGCACCAAGCGTTTAATGAATGAGCGGAGGGGTCTGGCGAATTAGCATAACCACTTCCAGCATGTTTCCTAAATAATGCTCTCATTTGCACATCACTGAGTTGGCTAATTCTGGCGTCTGCCGCGTAATTAAAGGAGCCCACTTTAATTTTTAATGAAGTTTGTGTTCCATCAATCCTGACAGTAACGAGCGGGGGAAACAAAAAGGCTGCTAATAATTACACTCGCGCGGCCGTTTGAGGGATAATAACTTCAGAGGAGGAATTACACGACTAATTATTAATTAAATATTCAGAGATCGGTACGGCGGTGTGGGGGGGGGGGGGTAGGGGGGGGGGGGGGGTGCCGGCCGGCCCAGACGCCACGCGGCGGTTATGTGTGAAGGACTCGTCACGGCGCTCCAGACGACTGTCGTTAGTTCTAACGAGCCCTGGAACCACAACAGGCTGTGATTGGTTGCTGCCTGTGACTCTGTGATGTCACTCACACAGGTGAGGTCACATCCAAGGCTCCCTCTCTCCTCTCTCCTCTCTCCTCCTTTCCTCTCCCCCCTCTCCTCTCTCCTCTCCTCTCTCTTCTCCTCTCTCCTCCTTTCCTCTCCCCCCTCTCCCCTCTCTCTTCCTCTCTCCTCCTTTCCTCCCTTTTCCTCTCCCCTCTTTCCTCTCTCTCCTCTTCCTGTCTACTTCCTGTGTCTTCCCTCTTGTGATTACCTGATGTTTTCCACCTGCCCTCCTGTCACCTGCCTCTTGTTACCTCATTACCCGTTACCCCGTTATCTGTTCCTGTTGTCAACATGGGGACAACATGAAGACAACATGAGGGCAACACAAGGACAACATGGGGACTACACAGGGACAACACGGGACAACACGGGGACAACACGAGGACAACATGGGGACAACATGGGGACAACATGGGGGCAACATGGGACAACATGAGGACAACATGAGGGCAACACGAGGGCAACACGAAGACAACACAAAGACAACATGAGGACAACATGAGGGCAACATGAGGACAACATGGGGACAACATGAGGGCAACATGAGGGCAACATGAGGACAACATGAGGACAACATGAAGACAACATGAGGACAACATGAGGACAACATGAGACTGTCGTCTGGGTGAGAAATGGAAGGACAGGTCTACTTCAGTGTTTTGTCCTCTTTCTACTTCCTGTACTACTTTCCAGTGTTTTTTATCGGGTATTTTGTGTCTTTTGGCTCATTTATCGACTCATCAGAGTGTCTTTGCCGGTGTTTTTCTCTGGGAGGAGACAGATTGGTGAATCGGTGAGTTAAACCCACTGAAGAGCTGCAGAAATCCCCGAGCTGCGTGGTCTGAGGGACAAATGGAAGGACGGGCTTCTCTAAGGTCCAGATCTGCGGGCCGAGCCCGGCTCAGACTAAATGCTGGGTAATGCCGCTGGCTGATTGCTTCCCTCTCCACACGAGAGCAATCTGTGGCGGCGGCGTGTCGAGGGCCCTCGGCGGCACCGCCAGACGAGTCCTAGAGCCCGCCGACATTACCAGGCCGCCGGCTCGGTGGGGACAGCACAGTCTTAATGTGTCCTGCACAGCTGTCCCCCTCCGTCCTGCAGAGACCAGCCTGCAGACTGGGTCAGAGACACAATCAGAACCAGAATCTGCTCTATATGTCAGGTATATACTCACTAATATATACTCACTAATAAATACTCACTATTATATACTCACTAATATATACTCACTAATATATACTCACTAATATATACTCACTAATATATACTCACTAATATATACTCACTAATATATACTCACTAATATGTACACACTAATATATACACACTAATATATACTCACTAATATATACTCACTATTATATACTCACTAATATATACACACTAATATATACTCACTAATATATACTCACTAATATATACTCACTAATATATACTCACTAATATATACTCACTATTATATACTCACTAATATGTACTCACTAATATATACTCACTAATATATACTCACTAATATGTACACACTAATATATACACACTAATATATACTCACTAATATATACTCACTATTATATACTCACTAATATATACACACTAATATATACTCACTAATATATACTCACTAATATATACTCACTAATATATACTCACTATTATATACTCACTAATATATACTCACTAATATATACTCACTAATATATACTCACTAATATATACTCACTATTATATACTCACTAATATATACTCACTAATATATACTCACTATTATATACTCACTAATATATACTCACTAATATATACTCACTAATATATACTCACTAATATATACTCACTATTATATACTCACTAATATATACTCACTAATATATACTCACTAATATATACTCACTAATATATACTCACTATTATATACTCACTAATATATACTCACTAATATATACTCACTAATATATACTCACTAATATATACTCACTAATATATACTCACTAATATATACTCACTATTATATACTCACTAATATATACTCACTAATATATACTCACTAATATATACTCACTATTATATACTCACTAATATATACTCACTAATATATACTCACTAATATATACTCACTAATATATACTCACTAATATATACACACTAATATATACACACTAATATATACTCACTAATATATACTCACTATTATATACTCACTAATATATACACACTAATATATAGTCACTAACATATACTCACTAATATATACTCACTAATATATACTCACTAATATATACTCACTAATATGTACACACTAATATATACACACTAATATATACTCACTAATATATACTCACTATTATATACTCACTAATATATACACACTAATATATACTCACTAATATATACTCACTAATATATACTCACTATTATATACTCACTATTATATACTCACTATTATATACTCACTAATATATACTCACTAATATATACTCACTAATATATACTCACTATTATATACTCACTAATATATACTCACTAATATACACTCACTAATATATACTCACTATTATATACTCACTAATATATACACACTAATATATACTCACTAATATATACTCACTATTATATACTCACTAATATACACACACTAATAAATACTCACTAATATATACACACTAATATATACTCACTAATATACACACACTAATATATACTCACTAATACTCACTATTATATACTCACTAATATACACACACTAATAAATACTCACTAATATATACACACTAATATATACTCACTAATATACACACACTAATAAATACTCACTAATATATACTCACTAATATATACACAATAATATATACACACTAATATATACTCACTAATATATACACATTAATATATACTCACTATTAAATACTCACTAATATATACTCACTATTATATACTCACTATTATATACTCACTAATATATACTCACTATTATATACTCACTATTATATACTCACTATTATATACTCACTAATATATACACACTAATACATACTCACTAATACATACTCACTAATATATACTCACTATTATATACTCACTAATATATACTCACTAATATATACTCACTAATATATACACACTAATATATACTCACTATTATATACTCACTAATATATACTCACTATTATATACTCACTAATATATACTCACTATTATATACTCACTATTATATACTCACTAATATATACTCACTATTATATACTCACTATTATATACTCACTATTATATACTCACTAATATATACTCACTATTATATACTCACTATTATATACTCACTAATATATACTCACTAATATATACTCACTATTATATACTCACTATTATATACTCACTAATATATACTCACTAATATATACTCACTAATATATACTCACTAATATATACACACTAATATATACTCACTATTATATACTCACTAATATATACTCACTATTATATACTCACTAATATATACTCACTATTATATACTCACTAATATATACTCACTAATATATACACACTAATATATACTCACTAATATATACTCACTAATATATACTCACTATTATATACTCACTAATATATACTCACTAATATATACACACTAATATATACTCACTAATATGTACACACTAATATATACTCACTATTATATACTCACTATTATATACTCACTAATATATACTCACTAATATATACTCACTATTATATACTCACTATTATATACTCACTATTATATACTCACTAATATATACTCACTAATATATACTCACTAATATATACTCACTAATATATACACACTAATACATACTCACTAATATATACTCACTAATATATACTCACTATTATATACTCACTAATATATACTCACTAATATATACTCACTATTATATACTCACTAATATATACTCACTATTATATACTCACTAATATATACTCACTAATATATACACACTAATATACACTCACTAATATATACACTAATACATACTCACTAATATATACTCACTAATATATACTCACTATTATATACTCACTAATATATACTCACTAATATATACTCACTATTATATACTCACTAATATATACTCACTAATATATACACTAATACATACTCACTAATATATACTCACTAATATATACTCACTATTATATACTCACTAATATATACTCACTATTATATACTCACTAATATATACTCACTAATATATACTCACTATTATATACTCACTAATATATACTCACTAATATATACTCACTAATATATACTCACTAATATATACTCACTAATATATACACACTAATACATACTCACTAATATATACTCACTAATATATACTCACTATTATATACTCACTAATACATACTCACTATTATATACTCACTAATATATACACAATTTTATATACTCACTAATATATACTCACTAATATATACTCACTATTATATACTCACTAATATATACTCACTAATATATACTCACTAATATATACTCACTATTATATACTCACTAATACATACTCACTATTATATACTCACTAATATATACTCACTAATATATACTCACTATTATATACTCACTAATACATACTCACTAATATATACTCACTATTATATACTCACTAATATATACACTAATACATACTCACTAATATATACTCACTAATATATACTCACTAATATATACTCACTATTATATACTCACTAATACATAGTCACTATTATATACTCACTAATATATACTCACTAATATATACTCACTATTATATACTCACTAATACATACTCACTAATATATACTCACTATTATATACTCACTAATATATACACTAATACATACTCACTATTATATACTCACTAATATATACTCACTATTATATACTCACTAATACATACTCACTAATATATACTCACTATTATATACTCACTAATATATACACTAATACATACTCACTAATATATACTCACTAATATATACTCACTAATATATACTCACTAATATATACTCACTATTATATACTCACTAATATATACTCACTAATATATACTCACTAATATATACTCACTAATACATACTCACTATTATATACTCACTAATACATACTCACTATTATATACTCACTAATATATACTCACTAATATATACTCACTATTATATACTCACTAATACATACTCACTAATACATACTCACTAATATATACACACTATTATATACTCACTAATATATACTCACTAATATATACTCACTAATATATACTCACTATTATATACTCACTAATACATACTCACTAATATATACTCACTATTATATACTCACTAATATATACTCACTATTATACACTCACTAATAAATACTCACTAATAATAATAATAATAATAATAATAAAATCCAGAGTGACATCCACAGAGAGACGTTGGACAAAAATGTCCAAAAAAAAGACACAAAAGACGTTTTTGACACTTTTTTTGTTTTTGACACTTTTCGGTTTTTAATTAACAATTTAGTTGCTTTTTTTCTGCCGATTTTGCGTTTTTTCTCATCATATTTTACTTTTCTTTAATAATTTGGACTCTCTCTTTCTTCATTTAACACGCAGCCCGGGTATAAAGATGAGAGACATTACCCAGCATGCTCTCTGTGTACTTGTATACTTTCTGTGAACACTTATTAGTTCCTTTTCTTTTCTTATTAAAGCTTTTCTTTCCTTTCTGAGCAAATAACCGGCCGATAATTCAATTAGCACAAAGATTAGCGCGCGGCTTTGTTTAGACATTAACTTTGATTTGAAGGCGGCGCGGCGCGGTCGTTAAATCTTCCTCAAACACGTCGCCAAGCACAGACTCCCATTTGGGGGGGACGGGGGGGACGGGGGGACGGGGGGACGGGCGAGGGGGGTGTTTGGGAGTCTGTGCTTCCAGGGCTTAGCCGGCGCTCACTTTCAGTTAATTGGGGGGAAACTTCAAGGGAAGTGCAGCAGGAAAACAATCCTCTAATCCGGCCATCACGAAGCAGGATCTCCACACGGCCGTTTCTCTTACCAGACCCTGAATGCAGCACGGCGGCCTGGACTAACAGCTTATCGGCCGGCTTCCCTCTGATTAAAAGCCCCCCCCAAAAAAAATATCCAGTCAGCTCTTTACCGTTCTTCAGTCCCTCCCTCCCTCCCTCGCTCCCTCTCTCTCTCTCCCCCTCCCTCCCTCCCTCCCTCGCTCCCTCCCTCTCTCTCTCTCTCGCTGGCTTTGTCTGTCTTTACTTTTTGAAGTTTTCAAACTTTATTATTAATTATCTTTTCCCAACTCAAACTCACAATACGCCCAAAACTAGAGTCATGTTGTCCTCATGTTGTCCTCCTGTTGTCCTCATGTTGTCCTCATGCTGTCCTCATGTTGCCCTCGTGTTGTCCCCATGTTGTCCTCGTGTTGTCCTCATGTTGTCCTCATGTTGCCCTCGTGTTGTCCCCATGTTGTCCTCATGTTGTCTTCATGTTGCCCTCATGTTGTCCTCATGTTGTCCTCATGTTGTCCCCATGTTCTCCTCATGTTGTCCTCATGTTGTCCTCATGTTGTCCCCATGTTACCCTCTTGTTGTCCTCATGTTGTCCCCATGTTGTCCCCATGTTGCCCTCATGTTGTCCCCATGTTGCCCCCATGTTGTCCTCATGTTGTCCCCATGTTGTCCTCATGTTGTCCCCATGTTGCCCCCATGTTGTCCTCTTGTTGTCCTCATGTTGTCCTCATGTTGTCCTCATGTTGTCCTCATGTTACCCTCTTGTTGTCCTCATGTTGTCCCCATGTTGTCCCCATGTTGCCCTCATGTTGTCCCCATGTTGCCCCCATGTTGTCCTCATGTTGTCCCCATGTTGTCCTCATGTTGCCCTCATGTTGTCCCCATGTTGCCCCCATGTTGTCCTCATATTGTCCTCATGTTGTCCTCATGTTGTCTTCATGTTGCCCCCATATTGTCCTCATGTTGCCCTCATGTTGTCCCCATGTTGTCCCCATGTTACCCTCTTGTTGTCCTCATGTTGTCCCCATGTTGTCCTCATGTTGCCCTCATGTTGTCCCCATGTTGCCCCCATGTTGTCCTCATGTTGTCCCCATGTTGTCCTCATGTTGCCCTCATGTTGTCCTCATGTTGTCCTCATGTTGCCCTCATGTTGTCCTCATGTTGTCCTCGTGTTGTCTTCATGTTGTCCTCATATTGTCCTCATGTTGCCCTCATGTTGTCCCCATGTTGTCCCCATGTTACCCTCTTGTTGTCCTCATGTTGTCCCCATGTTGTCCTCATGTTGCCCTCATGTTGTCCCCATGTTGCCCCCATGTTGTCCTCATGTTGTCCCCATGTTGTCCTCATGTTGCCCTCATGTTGTCCTCATGTTGTCCTCATGTTGCCCTCATGTTGTCCTCATGTTGCCCTCATGTTGTCCTCATGTTGTCCTCATGTTGTCCTCATGTTGTCCCCATGTTGTCCTCATGTTGCCCTCATGTTGTCCTCATGTTGTCTTCATGTTGTCCCCATGTTGTCCTCATGTTGTCCTCATGTTGTCTTCATGTTGTCCCCATGTTGTCCTCACGTTGTCTTATATCAATGTTTTTTTTAATTCCCCAAAATAACATGATTGATTCCACCCAACGCTCTTTGCCAAGTACAAATCTCTACTTTCATTAATTCATACTTTCATTAATTTTGGGGCGTCTTATTCAATTTTATAGCATTGTAAAACAAATGGAAGTGTTTTTGAAATAGTATTGAGTAAAAGTTGACATATTCCAGTCTGTGATTATCATCAACATCCATTCCTTTAATTTTAGTCTCAATAATTCCTAATTTCTGCTTTTCTAACTCAAACATTAGGTATAATTTCCTATAAATGAGCTTTATTGACCATAAATTCCAAAAATAACTAAAACTAAAGTTAATAAGTTAGTGTTGCGTAGTGTTGAAAATGTCA
>CM057237.1:38375893-38380893 GCA_029931835.1 Etheostoma nigrum
ACACTGTGTGTCAACACCTAGAGGGCAGGGATAGCCGCACATCCACACCGCCACCGACGTCAGCGTCTAAAGGTACCGGAAGCCATTCATTTCAATTCAATGTGTTGGCGTCGCGTTTTGGCCGTTTTGGCCGTTTTGGCCGTTTTAGCCGTTTTGAGCGTCAATCAGAAAATTGATGTTTTTCAACTTTATGGTAATGAGCTATGACGCGGTTCGGCGGCCAGACGCCAATCGGAATACAGACGTCCTTCACGATGTGAACTTTGGTTCCTACCATACCATATTCCTAAAACATCCCACTCATAGCATGGTGAAATTTGCAGACGACACTACTGTGATAGCACTCGTTGGCAGCAATAATGAAACTGCCTACAGGGAGGAGGTGTCCCTTAATGTGCAGAAATCTAAAGAGGTCATTATAGATTTCAGGAAGAACTAACTCACACATACACCTGTTGATATTAACAACTCTCCTGTAGAAACTGTCAACAGGTTTAAATTCTTAGGCATCCATATTTCAGACTCCCTCACATGGTCGCTTCATATCAGCTGTGCCATTAATTCAATTCAATTCAATTCAATTTTATTTATAGTTTCAATTCATAACAAGAGTTATCTGGAGACACTTTACAGATAGAGCAGGTCTAGACCACACTCCAGAATCTACAAGGACCCAACAGGTCTAGTAGTTTCCTCCAGAGCAAGCAACAGGGCGACAGTGGCGAGGAAACCTGGGACAGACCCAGACCCAGACCCAGACCCAGGCCCCATTAAGAAGGCACATCAGAGGCTATATTTAGAGGGTATGTCCCTTAGACTTAGACTTCTCTTTATGTCCCTTAATATTCTACAGAACTTTTACCATTGTACAACTGAGAGCATACTGACAAGTAACATTGCAGTGTGGTTTGGCAGGACCACTTCTGGTTTGGCAGGACCACTTCTGGTTTGGCAGGACCACTTCTGGTTTGGCAGGACCACTTCACATGACCTTCATCTTCTGACAAAGGTCCAAACTGCATCTAAAGTCATCGGCGTTCCACTTGAACCGCTGCAACATATTCACTGGAACCGCAGTACTAAGAAGGCACGAGGTATTATGCAGGACTCTAGTCCTCCTGCACACAACCTCCCTCCCCCCCTTCCATCAGGGGGACGTTTGCAGAGCATCCCAATGTGTACACCACGTTCTAGGGATAGTTTTTACCCCCCAGGTGGTAAGGTTACTGAATGGAAGGAGGGCTGGGGCCTGTACTCAGTCACTATGTCTACTGGGCTGTTTTAAATGCTATTTATGGTATTATTGTTGTTATTATAACTGTTATTGTTGACTGTACACAATGTGTATAGACACCGTGTGTGTGTCTATACACATCTGGATTGCAAACAGACCTAAGTACTACACAGATAAGAACATCTGCCTCTGCACCACCAAAGGGAACATACATTAACTATTAAATACATAAATACATATGACACTGTTGTCCAAACCCACGCATTTGACAGACAGAGACGCCATCTTGGAAGTGTGTGATCAATTCTGTATGATGATGTCACCGAGTGGTGTCCCATTTCATAGGGGGGTGTTTTCACCCCTACCCCCTACCCCTTGGTTTCAAGGGCCAAGGGGTAAGATGGAGAAATGGGATTCAGCCTAAATCTTAGTCTTACATGTGTGTGTCTGTGTGTGTGTCTCTGTGTGTGTCTTTGTGTGTTTCTCTGTGTGTGTGTGTGTGTGTGTGTATGTTTGTGTGATTGTGTGTGTGTGTGTGTCTTTGTGTGCATGTGTGTGTGTGTGTGTATGTGTGTGTCTCTATGTGTGTGTCTCTCTGTGTGTGACTGTGTGTGTCTGTGTGTGTGTGTCTTTGTGTGCATGTGTGTGTGTATGTGTGTGTCTCTCTGTGTGTGACTGTGTGTCTCTGTATGTGTGAGTGTGTGTCTTTGTGTGCGTGTGTGTGTGTGTCTCTATATGTGTGTGTGTGTGTGTGTATGTGTGTGTGTGTGTGTGTGTGTGTGTCTCTATATGTGTGTGTGTGTGTGTATGTGTGTGTGTGTGTGTGTGTGTGTGTGGGTGTGTGTTACTGGGCTAATACTGATGAAGAAGTCATGGTTGGTAAGAGAAGATACAGATCAGCTGATGGTGACGGTTGTCATGGTGATCTGATGAGTAAACATTTCTCTGGAACTTCTACCATTTCATGTTCAGATGAAGCTGATAGGACACACACACACACACACACACACACACACACACACATACACACACACACTCACACACACATAGAGACACACACACACACACAGAGACACACACACAGACACACACACACAGACACACACACATAGAGACACACACACACACACACAGAGACACACACACACACACACACACCCTCCCCCCTTTCCTGTGGTTGTAGACTGGAGTGAAGACGTTGATCTGGGTGGAGAGCTGCTGCTGATGAGGAGATACAGACCTCATGGTTGGAAAGAGAAGATCCAGATCAGCTGATGGGGGGGGGGGGGGGGTGTAGAGTGTATATGAGCTGGGAGGTGTCAGTGGGGGGGTGTAGAGTGTATATGAGCTACGTGACTGACAGCGGTGTCAGTGGTTGTGGACCTCGGAGCAGAATGGCTGCAGTCTCAGAGCTCTCCTTCCTGCTGGTCGCTCTCATCAGCAGCATCCATGCAGGAGAACACCTCTTCATCAGAAAGGAAGGGTCCTCTTACACCTTCTCCCCCCAAAAACACCTCCTGCCTGATCTCCAGGTCTGTTGGTGGGGAGAACCTGGTCCTGTGGAACACCTCTGACCTCTGGTCCAACCAGTCCTCAGTACCTGGACCCCAGAAACAACGACTGGTCAGCGATGTGGAGACTTCTTCTTACAGGATCCTCAACCTGACCCAGTCCGACTCCGGCCCGTACCGAGAGGAGTGCTGGACCGAGGACACCGTAACCCACGACAACAACATCACTATCACGGTTTGTTCTTCAATAGATTGGAGAGATATCTCAGCGAGACTCGGAGAAACAGTGGACCTGCCATGTGGGGGACCAGCTGGTCATCAGGACGTCCAGTGGCTCAAACTGGACTCTGGATATGGGCAGGAGACATGGAGCAGAGTTTTTGGGGACAAGACGACATCAGAGAGGGACGATGTTAGAGGAAGATACCAAGTGGTGACTAACTCATCAGATCTTCGTGTTTCCAACGTCACGGCAACGGACTTTAGACGGTACAGATGTCTGGAGATGGACCAGCAGCGGTGTGTCAGCAGTCGGGCTGTATGGTTGTACCCACCGTCTGAGGTGATCTACGGCTCAGTGGGGGAGACCGCCGTGTTGCCGTGCACCGTCACTGACTCCACCGATGAACAGCCCCCCCGCTGGAGGAAGTATGATCCAACAACACGCTCCTTCCGTTTCCTAGGACTCCTGAACCGGACTGATCCTTCAGTAGACCAGAACTACTCGCTGGTGTTTTCATCTCTAATGTTAAACCACTCAGGTCTGTACTACTGTGAAGTCTCTAGGAGACAGCAACATTATGATCTGGTGGTGTGTCCCACATTCGGCCCCCCCGACGCTGTAGAGCTCTTCTCAGAGGGAGATGATGTCACCCTCAGGTGCCCAGATAGGGGGGGTGGGGGGCATTATTGGTTCATCAAGTCAGACCGAACAGAGGGACGAGTCTTCAGTGTAGAGCCTGATCAGAGCATGAGCAGAGTGAGAAGGGACGATGTTAAAGTGACCCTGGTAATCTCTAATGTCTCAGTGGGGGACGCGGGGGAGTACTGGTGTGCAGTTCATAACCGATATGATAACCAGTGCAGGTCCACAGAGAGGACGGTGCTGGTCTACATGGAGCCCTTTGGGATCTACTCCACCTTCTTCAAAGTGAGATGCTCAGTGCTCAGCGTCCTGCTGCTGATGCTCTGTGCTGCTGTAGTCGCTGTGAGGAGATACACACACACACACACACACACACACACACACACACACACACACACAGACACACACACACACAGACACACAGACACACTTAATATGATCACACACACACACACACACACACACACACACACAGACACACAGACACACTTAATATGATCACACACACACACACACACAGACACACAGACACACATAATATGATCACACACGCACACACACACACACACACACACACACACACACACTTAATATGATCACACACGCACACACACACACACACACACACACACACACTTAATATGATCACACACACACACACACACACACACACACACACACTTAATATGATCACACACGCACACACACACACACACACACACACGCACACTTAATATGATCACACACACACACACACACACACACACACTTAATATGATCACACACACACACACACACACTTAATATGATCACACACTCACACACACACACACACACACACACACACACACACACACACTTAATATGATCACACACACACACACAGACACACACACACACACACACACACACAGACACATACACACTTAATATGATCACACACAAACACACACACACACATACACACACTTAATATGATATCACACACACACAAACACACAAACACACATACACACACACACACACACACACACACACACACACACACACACACTTAATATGATCACACACACACACACAGACACACACACACAAACACACACACACACATACACACACTTAATATGATATCACACACACACAAACACACAAACACACACACACAAACACACAAACACACACACACAAACACACAAACACACATACACACACACACACACACACACACACACTAAATATGAAGCGAGAGACAGAACAAACAGAAATGATGGGAAATAAGACATAAATACCCAATGACTATTATTATAATAATAATATAATAATAATAATAATAATATAATAATAATATTATAATATTATTATAATATTATTATTATTATAATAATAATAT
>CM057237.1:38385893-38390893 GCA_029931835.1 Etheostoma nigrum
CAAGGATCACTAGAGTAACATAACGTTTTAGTTGTTTTAATCAGAAGAACTCCCACAGAGGGAGGTGGCTCAGACATGGAGATCAAAATGAGAGGTAAGACTCACGTTGCTCACGTGTGTGTGTGTGTGTGTGTGTGTGTGTGTGTGTGTGTGTGTATATATTCAGATATTCAGTACATACATGCAAATGGTATGGGTGTTAGTTTTTTTAAAGGTTAGGGGAATCTAATCTTTTCTTAACGTTCTGGGAACGTTCGTTTATGGTTACAGCGAACGTTCCCCTAACGTTCTCTAAAGGTTGCAATGCTAAGGGAACGTTCCCTTAACGTTGCAACCTTTAGAGAACATTACGGGATCGTTCCCCTAACGTTCTCTAAAGGTTGCAACGTTCCCGTAACGTATAGGGCTACGGCGGGGGGGGGGGGGGGGTTACAACACATTTCCACAGGCTACCTTTGACAAGGAAAAAAACAGTCCTCAACTCATGGCTAGCAGCTAGCTGCCTTAAAACGGGCTAGCCCTGCGACAGCCCCTGGATTTCGAGTCTGCAGCATTTGGAGAGCTGTGCTTCTGATGACAGACAGCCTCACTGGTGAGGTTAAATCCAACAGACTGAAACCTGAGGCCTGCAGGCTCCAGTGCAGGGCAGACAGATAGACCACCAGACTGAAACCTGAGGCCTGCAGGCTCCAGTGCAGGGCAGACCAATAGACCACCAGACTGAAACCTGAGGCCTGCAGGCTCCAGTGCAGGGCAGACCAATAGACCACCAGACTGAAACCTGAGGCCTGCAGGCTCCAGTGCAGGGCAGACCAATAGACCACCAGACTGAAACCTGAGGCCTGCAGGCTCCAGTGCAGGGCAGACCGATAGACCACCGGCAAGTAAGGCTGAATCTCATTTCTCTGTCTTACCCCTACCCCTTACCCCTTCCCCTCGTTTTTGCGCGTTCATTGGTGTCCCAATTCTTATTACGACCGAGGGGTAGGGGTGAGACCGAGGGGGTAGGGGTGAGACCGAGGGGTAGGGGATAGACCGAGGGGTAGGGGATAGACCGAGGGGTAGGGCTGAGACCGAGGGGTAGGGGATAGACCGAGGGGTAGGGCTAAGACCGAGGGGTAGGGGATAGACCGAGGGGTAGGGCATAGACCGAGGGGTAAGACCGAGGGGTAAGACCGAGGGGTAGGGGATAGACCGAGGGGTAGGGGTAAGACCGAGGGGTAGGGGATAGACCGAGGGGTAAGGGATAGACCGAGGGGTAGGGGATAGACCGAGGGGTAGGGGATAGACCGAGGGGTAGGGGATAGACCGAGGGGTAGGGGGTAGACCGAGGGGTAGGGCTAAGACCGAGGGGTAGGGGATAGACCGAGGGGTAGGGGATAGACCGAGGGGTAGGGCTAAGACCGAGGGGTAGGGGATAGACCGAGGGGTAAGACCGAGGGGTAGGGGATAGACCGAGGGGTAGGGGATAGACCGAGGGGTAGGGGATAGACCGAGGGGTAGGGCTGAGACCGAGGGGTAGGGGATAGACCGAGGGGTAGGGCTAAGACCGAGGGGTAGGGGATAGACCGAGGGGTAGGGGATAGACCGAGGGGTAGGGGATAGACCGAGGGGTAGGGGATAGACCGAGGGGTAGGGCTAAGACCGAGGGGTAGGGGATAGACCGAGGGGTAGGGGATAGACCGAGGGGTAGGGCTGAGACCGAGGGGTAGGGGATAGACCGAGGGGTAGGGCTAAGACCGAGGGGTAGGGGATAGACCGAGGGGTAGGGCTAAGACCGAGGGGTAGGGGATAGACCGAGGGGTAGGGGATAGACCGAGGGGTAGGGCTAAGACCGAGGGGTAGGGGATAGACCGAGGGGTAGGGGATAGACCGAGGGGTAGGGCTAAGACCGAGGGGTAGGGGATAGACCGAGGGGTAGGGGATAGACCGAGGGGTAGGGGATAGACCGAGGGGTAGGGGGTAGACCGAGGGGTAGGGCTAAGACCGAGGGGTAGGGGATAGACCGAGGGGTAGGGGATAGACCGAGGGGTAGGGGATAGACCGAGGGGTAGGGCTAAGACCGAGGGGTAGGGGATAGACCGAGGGGTAGGGGATAGACCGAGGGGTAAGACCGAGGGGTAGGGGATAGACCGAGGGGTAGGGGATAGACCGAGGGGTAGGGGATAGACCGAGGGGTAGGGCTGAGACCGAGGGGTAGGGGATAGACCGAGGGGTAGGGCTAAGACCGAGGGGTAGGGGATAGACCGAGGGGTAGGGGATAGACCGAGGGGTAGGGGATAGACCGAGGGGTAGGGGATAGACCGAGGGGTAGGGGGTAGACCGAGGGGTAGGGCTAAGACCGAGGGGTAGGGGATAGACCGAGGGGTAGGGGATAGACCGAGGGGTAGGGGATAGACCGAGGGGTAGGGCTAAGACCGAGGGGTAGGGGATAGACCGAGGGGTAGGGGATAGACCGAGGGGTAAGACCGAGGGGTAGGGGATAGACCGAGGGGTAGGGGATAGACCGAGGGGTAAGACCGAGGGGTAGGGGATAGACCGAGGGGTAGGGGATAGACCGAGGGGTAAGACCGAGGGGTAGGGGATAGACCGAGGGGTAGGGGATAGACCGAGGGGTAGGGGATAGACCGAGGGGTAGGGCTGAGACCGAGGGGTAGGGGATAGACCGAGGGGTAGGGCTAAGACCGAGGGGTAGGGGATAGACCGAGGGGTAGGGGATAGACCGAGGGGTAGGGGATAGACCGAGGGGTAGGGGATAGACCGAGGGGTAGGGGATAGACCGAGGGGTAGGGGATAGACCGAGGGGTAGGGGATAGACCGAGGGGTAGGGGATAGACCGAGGGGTAGGGGATAGACCGAGGGGTAGGGGATAGACCGAGGGGTAGGGGTGAGACCGAGAAAAATACATGTAAGTACTTTCGGCTTAAATAATTGATTTAAAAGTTAGGACAGTCTTGTTTTGTGGTCTATGCAGTCCTGTTCATATATACTGCAACCATGTTCCTAACTGAAACTTTTTAAAAATCGATAGCTTACAATGCTAACGCTAACCGCTAACCGCTAACGTTGATTTGAACAACAGTCCCGCATTTCTCTGCCTTGAATGGACTGTATACATCACATAGACTGTATATACATTTTAATATTAACGGTCTATGATACATCGCTACGTGCTTTACATATACCGCCCTGTATCACACAGGAGGACGCAGGAGGACACAGCAGCTGGTCCACTTTATACTATATATATACTGTCCTGTCTCACACAGGAGGACACAGGAGGACACAGCAGCTGGTCCACTTTATACTATATATACTGTCCTGTCTCACACAGGAGGACACAGGAGGACACAGCAGCTGGTCCACTTTATACTATATATACTGTCCTGTCTCACACAGGAGGACACAGGAGGACACAGCAGCTGGTCCACTTTGGGGCTGAAAACGAGCAGAAGTTTCCTAATTCATGTGTTCATGTTGTTCCCATTCATTATTGCATTGGTACTGTATTATTGTAATCATTTGTAATTAATTCCTGTTCATGCACTTGTATATTGTTGTTGGTTTTGATACGGGACACTGATGATATGAGGGGGGGGGTACTGGCCAACAGGCAACAGACTATCTAATATCATAATGGTCAGTCAATATTGTCTGGAATATCATAACAGCTGTAGTTAATGTGTTTGTTTGTGGTCTTGTGTGTATTTGTTTAGTTTTACACATATGAAGCCTTTTTAAGTGTGTGACATGTTAGTTATGGTTCTAATAGTTGATAATGGTTCTGTAATATCATATATTTATGTAATGTTTTTGCCTGTTATGTTTAATTTATCAGCAATAAAGAGAGACTTTTGTTAACAAAATGTTTTTCTGAACATCAATGACATTTAAAACGGTGATAACTAAAACAGATACATAACACACCGTGTGTGTGTGTATACACATCTGGATTGCAAACAGACCTAAGTACTACACAGATAAGAACATCTGCCTCTGCACCACCAAAGGGAACATACATTAACTATTAAATACATAAATACATATGACACTGTTGTCCAAACCCACGCATTTGACAGACAGAGACGCCATCTTGGAAGTGTGTGATCAATTCTGTATGGTGATGTCACCGAGTGGTGTCCCATTTCATAGGGGGGTGTTTTCACCCCTACCCCTACCCCTGGGTTTCAAGGGCCAAGGGGTAAGATGGAGAAATGGGATTCAGCCTAAATCTTAGTCTTACATGTGTGTGTGTGTCTCTGTGTGTCTGTCTATGTGTGTGTCTCTGTGTGCATGTGTGTGTGTGTGTCTGTGTGTGTTTGTCTCTGTGTTTGTGTGTGTGTGTGTGTATGTGTGTGTGTCTCTGTGTGTGTCTTTGTGTGTGTCTGTGTGTGTGTGTGTGTGTGTGTGTATGTTTGTGTGATTGTGTGTGTGTGTGTGTGTGTGTCTTTGTGTGTATGTTTGTGTGATTGTGTGCGTGTGTGTGTGTGTGTATGTGTGTGTCTCTCTGTGTATGTCTGTGTGTCTCTGTATGTGTGTGTGTGTGTGTGTGTGTCTCTATATGTGTGTGTGTGTGTGTGTATGTGTGTGTGTGTGTGTGTGTGTGTGTGTGTGTGTGTGTGTTACTGGGCTAATACTGATGAAGAAGTCATGGTTGGTAAGAGAAGATACAGATCAGCTGATGGTGACGGTTGTCATGGTGATCTGATAGGTAAACATTTCTCTGGAACTTCTACCATTTCATGTTCAGATGAAGCTGATAGGACACACACACACACACACACACATAGAGACACACACACACACACACAGAGACACACACAGACACACACATTCACAAACACACACCCTCCCCCCTTTCCTGTGGTTGTAGACTGGAGTGAAGACGTTGATCTGGGTGGAGAGCTGCTGCTGATGAGGAGATACAGACCTCATGGTTGGAAAGAGAAGATCCAGATCAGCTGATGGGGGGGGGGGGGGGTGGAGTGTATCTGAGCTGG
>CM057237.1:38401945-38404445 GCA_029931835.1 Etheostoma nigrum
TGTCCAAAGACACTAGAGACTAAATTGTCCACCTCCACAAGGCTGGAAAGGGCTACGGGGACATGTCCAAGCAGCTTGGTGAAAAAAGGTCCACTGTTGGAGCAATCATTAGAAAATGGAAGAAGCTAAACATGACTGTCAATCTCCCTCGGACTGGGGCTCCATGCAAGATCTCACCTCGTGGGGTCTCAATGATCCTAAGAAAGGTGAGAAATCAGCCCAGAACTACACGGGAGGAGCTGGTCCAGGACCTGAAAAGAGCTGGGACCACCGTTTCCAAGGTTACTGTTGGTAATACACTAAGACGTCATGGTTTGAAATCATGCATGGCACGGAAGGTTCCCCTGCTTAAACCAGCACATGTCAAGGCCCGTCTTAAGTTTGCCAATGACCATTTGGATGATCCAGAGGAGTCATGGGAGAAAGTCATGTGGTCAGATGAGACCAAAATAGAACTTTTTGGTCATAATTCCACTAACCGTGTTTGGAAGAAGAAGAATGATGAGGACCATCCCAAGAACACCATCCCTACTGTGAAGCATGGGGGGGTAGCATCATGCTTTGGGGGTGTTTTTCTGCACATGGGACAGGGCGACTGCACTGTATTAAGGAGAGGAGGACCGGGGCCATGTATTGGGAGATTTTGGGGAACAACCTCCTTCCCTCAGTTAGAGCATTGAAGATGGGTCGAGGCTGGGTCTTCCAACATGACAATGACCCGAAGCACACAGCCAGGAGAACCAAGGAGGGGCTCTGGAAGAAGCAGATCAAGGTTCTGGGGGGGCCTATCAGCTTCATCTGAACATAAAATGGTAGAAGTAGAGTTTTAGAGAAATGTTATACCATCAGATCACCATGACAACCGTCACCATCAGCTGATCTGTATCTTCTCTTACCACACACACACACACACACACACACACACACACACACACACATACACACATACACACACACACACACACACCCTCCCCCCTTTCCTGTGGTTGTAGACTGGAGTGAAGACGTTGATCTGGGTGGAGAGCTGCTGCTGATGAGGAGATACAGACCTCATGGTTGGAAAGAGAAGATCCAGATCAGCTGATGGGGGGGGGGGGGTGTAGAGTGTATCTGAGCTTAGAGGTGTCTGGGGGGGGGTGTAGAGTGTATCTGAGCTGGGAGGTGTCTGGGGGGGTGGAGTGTATCTGAGCTGGGAGGTGTCTGGGGGGGTGTAGAGTGTATCTGAGCTTAGAGGTGTCTGGGGGGGTGTAGAGTGTATCTGAGCTGGGAGGTGTCTGGGGGGGTGGAGTGTATCTGAGCTGGGAGGTGTCTGGGGGGGTGTAGAGTGTATCTGAGCTGGGTGGTGTCTGGGGGGGTGGAGTGTATCTGAGCTGGGAGGTGTCTGGGGGGGTGTAGAGTGTATATGAGCTTAGAGGTGTCTGGGGGGGTGGAGTGTATCTGAGCTGGGTGGTGTCTGGGGGGGTGGAGTGTATCTGAGCTGGGTGGTGTCTGGGGGTGTAGAGTGTATCTGAGCTACGTGACTGACAGCGGTGTCAGTGGTTGTGGACCTCGGAGCAGAATGGCTGCAGTCTCAGAGCTCTCCTTCCTGCTGGTCGCTCTCATCAGCAGCATCCATGCAGGAGAACACCTCTTCATCAGAGAGGAAGGAGACGACTACACCTTCAGACCCCCCAAGAACACCACCTCCTGCCTGATCTCCAGGTCTGTTGGTGGGGAGAACCTGGTCCTGTGGAACACCTCTGACCTCTGGTCCAACCAGTCCTCAGTACCTGGACCCCTGAAACAACGACTGGTCAGCGATGTGAAGACTTCTTCTTACAGGATCCTCAACCTGACCCAGTCCGACTCCGGCCCGTACCGAGAGGAGTGCTGGACCGGGGGCACCGTAACCCACGGCAACAACATCACTATCACGATTTGTCCTTCAAGAGGTTGGAGCAGTATCTTAGCGAGACTCGGAGAAACAGTGGACCTGCCATGTGGGGGACCAGCTGGTCATCAGGACGTCCAGTGGTTCAAACAGGACTCTGAATATAAGACATGGAGCCGAGTTTTTGGGGACAAGACGACATCAGAGAGGGACGATGTTAGAGGAAGATACCAAGTGGTGACAAACTCATCAGATCTTCGTGTTTCCAACGTCACGGCAACGGACTTTAGATGGTTCAGATGTCTGGTGATGGACCAGCAGCGGTGTGTCAGGGGTCGGGCTGTACAGTTGACCTTCCTGTCTGACGTGATCTACGGCTCAGTGGGGGAGACCGCCGTGTTGCCGTGCACCGTCCCTAACACCACCGATGAACAGCCCCCCCGCTGGTCTAATAGGATCTCCTCTGACCTAGGACTCCTGAACCGGACTGATCCTTCAGTAGACCAGAACTACTCGCTGGTGTTTCCATCTCTAATGTTAAACCACTCAGGTTGGTACTCCTGTGAAGTCTCTAGGAGACAGCAATATTATCATCTGGTGGTGTGTCCCACATTCGGCCCCCCTGACGCT
>CM057237.1:38416945-38428446 GCA_029931835.1 Etheostoma nigrum
ATATTTCATATATTTCAGATATATTTCATATATTTCAGATATATTTCAGATATATTTCAGATATATTTCAGATATATTTCAGATATTTCAGATATATTTCAGATATTTTGGATATTTCCGATACGCGACGGCTGCGTTCTCCGATAGTGAACCCTAATCTGCAGAGTTCTACTTTACACCCCCCCCCCTTTCGGATTATTGAGCAGGGCTTTGAACCCTAGGCTGGTTTGTAGCTGTGGTCGGTGTGTGAGGTCTCCGGGGACGCCTGGCTGTCTCCTCAAAGATCTGGACTCACAAAGACTCCACAGAGACCCCTTCAAGACCCCGTCAAGACCCCTCAAGGCCCCTGGGATCACATCTAGAGACTGATGCTGCTTTTAAAGGCTGAGCACAACAGAACGGGGGGGGGGGTACAGCCTGAGAGAGACGGGGGGGACAGACCGGAGGACACTAGGTAGGACACTAGACACCTTGTGTTGTCTTCCTGTCTTTTTACTACGTAACACTAATTTATTAACTTTAGTTTTAGTTATTTTTGGAATTTCTGGTCAATAAACCTCATTTATAGGAGATTATACCTAATGTTTGAGTTAGAAAAGCAGAAATTAGGAATTATTGAGACTAAAATTAAAGGAATGGATGTTGATGATAATCACAGACTGGAATATGTCAACTTTTACTCAATACTATTTATATTTAATACCAATACTACTTTACATATACATACATATAATACTACTACTGCTTCAAAAACACTTCGATTTGTTTTACAATGCTATAAAATGGAATAAGACGCCCCAAAATTAATGAAAGTAGAGATTTGTACTTGACGAGGGTCTCTTCAGGGGGGGACGAGGGTCTGTTCAGGGGGGGCTCGGGTCGGCCAGGACTGACTGGGCCTTCTGGAGGGTCCTGGTCTCGTAGACAGAGTTTAAGTCAGTCGGAGGGTTGGGGGACATCTCGCCACACACCTTAGCTATATATTGTTCCTGTTGTTGTTTTTAAGCGTGAGGGACCCAAACCAGCTCACAACGGCAAAGGAAAGAATAGATTCAATAAAACATCCTCATAAAAGTCTTATCGACATTAAAATCGCAAAGTTTACGATAAAAAACATGCGTTGATGTGATGTCTTACAGACAGCGTCAGCTTCGAAGTCCATTAGCATTTCTTTAGTTTTTTCCACGTTAACGTTAATAAAAGTCGACTTGCACCACTCTGCAAAATCATTTAAAACAGCGCCATGCTCGGGGGGGGGGTGGTTTGTGCGTGTGTGTGCGTGTGTGTGCGTGTGTGTGTGTGTGCGTGTGCGCGTGTGCGTGTGTGTGTGTGTGCGTGTGTCAGCAGACTGAATGATATGACGCCTGGTGTGCTGGCTTTGGCATGCATTAGTCTATAAAATAATAGGATGGCTGAGAGGACGCAGCCCTGGGGGGAACCAGTGGAGGACAAGAGGACATCAGATAGAATGCTATTCACTCTCACGCGTTGAGACCTGTTAGTTAAAAAGTTCATCAAGCAAGAGATAAGACAAGGATCGATATTAAAAGGACTCTTTAAAATTCCCGCTAAAATATGTGGTTGGATGCAATTAAAAGCTGAAGAAAAGTCAAAGAGCAGCCGCACAACGCTCTTAGACGGGTATGGATCACGTTAAAAAGAACATTGATATAGGACAACATGGGGACAACATGAAGACAACATGGGGACAACATGAGAACAACATGGGCACAACATGGGGACAACATGAAGACAACATGGGGACAACATGAAGACAACATGGGGACAACATGAAGACAACATGGGGACAACATGAGAACAACATGGGCACAACATGGGGACAACATGAAGACAACATGGGGACAACATGAGAACAACATGGGCACAACATGGGGACAACATGAAGACAACATGAGGACAAAGTGAGGACAACATGGGGACAATATGAGGACAACATGGGGACAACATGAAGACAACATGGGGACAACATGAGAACAACATGGGCACAACATGGGGACAACATGAAGACAACATGGGGACAACATGAGAACAACATGGGCACAACATGGGGACAACATGAAGACAACATGAGGACAAAGTGAGGACAACATGGGGACAATATGAGGACAACATGGGGACAACATGAAGACAACATGGGGACAACAAGAGGACAACATGAAGACAACATGAGGACAAAGTGAGGACAACATGAAGGCAACATGGGGACAACATGAGAACAACATGGGGACAACATGAGGACAACATGGGCACAACATGGGGACAACATGAAGACAACATGAGGACAAAGTGAGGACAACATGGGGACAATATGAGGACAACATGAGAACAACATGGGGACAACATGAGAACAACATGGGCACAACATGGGGACAACATGAAGACAACATGAGGACAAAGTGAGGACAACATGGGGACAATATGAGGACAACATGGGGACAACATGAAGACAACATGAGAACAACATGGGGACAACAAGAGGACAACATGAAGACAACATGAGGACAAAGTGAGGACAACATGAAGGCAACATGGGGACAACATGAGAACAACATGGGGACAACATGAGGACAACATGGGCACAACATGGGGACAACATGAAGACAACATGAGGACAAAGTGAGGACAACATGGGGACAATATGAGGACAACATGGGGACAACATGAAGACAACATGGGGACAACAAGAGGACAACATGAAGACAACATGAGGACAAAGTGAGGACAACATGAAGGCAACATGGGGACAACATGAGAACAACATGGGCACAACATGGGGACAACATGAGGACAACATGGGCACAACATGAAGACAACATGGGGACAACATGAGAACAACATGGGCACAACATGGGGACAACATGAAGACAATATGAGGACAAAGTGAGGACAACATGAAGACAATATGAGGACAACATGAAGACAACATGAGGACAACATGAAGACAACATGGGGACAACATGAGAACAACATGGGCACAACATGGGGACAACATGAAGACAATATGAGGACAACATGAAGACAACATGGGTACAACAAGAGGACAACATGAAGACAACATGAGGACAACATGAAGACAACATGAAGACAACATGAAGACAACATGAAGACAACATGAGGACAACATGAAGACAACATGAAGACAACATGGGGACAACATGAAGACAACATGAGGACAACATGGGCACAACATGGGGACAACATGAAGACAACATGAAGACAATATGAGGACAACATGAGGACAACATGGGGACAACAAGAGGACAACATGAAGACAACATGGGGACAACATGAGGACAAAGTGAGACACAGACAGCGTTGGAGCCGGTCCAGTCTTCCTGAGCCAGTCCTCTATCGTCACGCTCTGATTGGCTGAAGCCTCACATTCCAGCTCCATGGGGACATGAGGCTGCAGCAGCAGGACTTCATGTCCAGGCCTGTAGGGACAGGCTCAGCCTAGTCCTGCACACAGAATGTGTACACACACACACTCTCACACACACACTCTCACACACACACTCTCACACACACACACACACACACACACACACACACACACACACAGAGGGCGTTGAAGAGGCTCCAGTCTGGGTATAAAGTCTGAAGCTTCTCATCATCAAAGAAATGAAACCAGATGAATATTATGTTAAATAATACATAACATATAATAGATGATGTTATATTATATATTATGTTATGTTATATTAGATAATATCTGATGTTATATTATAGATGTTGTATTATATATTATGTTATATAATGTGTTATATGTTTTGTGTTTGTGTGTGTGTCTCTACGTGTGTGTATATAAGTGTGTGTGTGTGTCTCTACATGTGTGTATATAAGTGTGTGTGTGTGTCTGTGTGTGTGTCTCTACGTGTGTGTATATAAGTGTGTGTGTGTGTATATACACTCACCGGCCACTTTATTAGGTACACCTGTCCAACTGCTCGTTAACACTTAATTTCTAAGCAGCCAATCACATGGCGGCACCTCAGTGCATTTAGGCATGTAGACATGGTCAAGACAATCTCCTGCAGTTCAAACCGAGCATCAGTATGGGGAAGAAAGGTGATTTGAGTGACTTTGAACGTGGCATGATTGTTGGTGCCAGAAGGGCTGGTCTGAGTATTTCAGAAACTGCTAATCTACTGGGATTTTCACGCACAACCATCTCTAGGGTTTACAGAGAATGGTCCGAAAAAGAAAAAACATCCAGTGAGCGGCAGTTGTGTGGGCGGAAATGCCTTGTTGATGCCAGAGGTCAGAGGAGAATGGCCAGACTGGTTCGAGCTGATAGAAGGGCAACAGTGACTCAAATTACCACCCGTTACAACCAAGGTGGGCAGAAGAGCATCTCTGAACGCACAGTACGTCGAACTTTGAGGCAGATGGGCTACAGCAGCAGAAGACCACACCGGGTGCCACTCCTTTCAGCTAAGAACAGGAAAGTGAGGCTACAATTTGCACAAGCTCATCGAAATTGGACAATAGAAGATTGGAAAAACGTTGCCTGGTCTGATGAGTCTCGATTTCTGCTGCGACGTTCGGATGGTAGGGTCAGAATTTGGCGTCTACAACATGAAAGCATGGATCCATCCTGCCTTGTATCAACGGTTCAGGCTGGTGGTGGTGGTGTCATGGTGTGGGGAATATTTTCTTGGCACTCTTTGGGCCCCTTGGTACCAATTGACCATCGTTGCAACGCCACAGCCTACCTGAGTATTGTTGCTGACCATGTCCATCCCTTTATGACCACAATGTACCCAACTTCTGATGGCTACTTTCAGCAGGATAATGCGCCATGTCATAAAGCTGGAATCATCTCAGACTGGTTTCTTGAACATGACAATGAGTTTGCTGTACTCAAATGGCCTCCACAGTCACCAGATCTCAATCCAATAGAGCATCTTTGGGATGTGGTGGAACGGGAGATTCGCATCATGGATGTGCAGCCGACAAATCTGCAGCAACTGTGTGATGCCATCATGTCAATATGGACCAAACTCCCTGAGGAATGCTTCCAGCACCTTGTTGAATCTATGCCACGAAGAATTGAGGCAGTTCTGAAGGCAAAAGGGGGTCCAACCCGTTACTAGCATGGGGTACCTAATAAAGTGGCCGGTGAGTGTATAATGTGTTTTATGTTATGTTAGATTATATCTGTTATATAATATTAGAGTTATATATTATGTATTATGTTATATTATAGATGTTGTATTATATATTATATTATATGTTATGTTAGATAATATCTGATGTTAGCATGTTATTAATAGTGTGTGTGTGTGTGTGTGTGTGTGTGTGCGGGTCAGTTAATCAGACCGTCTCCAACCTGGAGGGGGAGCTGCCTACAACGGTATGTTGTGTTGTTTTTTATATTGTGTATTTATGTTGTGTTGTGTGTTAATGTTGTGTTGTTTAAGTTCTGTTGTGTGTTTGTTGTGTTGTATGTTTATGTTGTGTTTTTTATGTTGTGTTGTGTGTTTATGTTGTGTTGTTATGTTGTGTTGTCATGTTGTGTTGTGTTGTTATGTTGTGTGTTTGAGCTGATGTGTGTGTCTGTCTGAGTGTGACGGGGTCCAGCTGAGTCCTGCATCACTCTCACCTCTTTGTTATTCATGCCCCCCCCCCAGAGAGACGCCCCCGAGTCCCTCTGAGACCCTGAAGACCCTCTAAAGGTCACAGGTCTCTGACGCTGGGGGGCCACCGGCTACTTAGCAGGAGCAACAATAACACACAGACACGCACAGACACACACACACACACACAGAGACACACACATGATAGAAAGGCTATTGAATCGGTCATTTAATTAGTGCAAAAGGAAATGTTGATTCAATTCTGACTGTCTCCTAAACACATTATGTGTGTGTGTGTGAGTGTGTGAGTAAATGAGTGTGTGTGTTAGCGTGTGTGTGAGTGTGTGTGTATGTGTATCTGTTTATGTGTGTGTGTGTATCAGTGTGTGTGTTAGCGTGTGTGTGTGTGTGTGTGTGAGTAAATGAATGTGTGTGTTAGTGTGTGTGTTAGTGTGTGTGTGTGTGTGTATGAGTAAATGAATGTGTGTGTTAGTGTGTGTGTTAGCGTGTGTGTGTGTGTGTGTGTGTGTGTGAGTAAATGAGTGTGTGTGTTAGCGTGTGTGTGAGTGTGTGTGTATGTGTATCTGTTTATGTGTGTGTGTGTATCAGTGTGTGTGTTAGCGTGTGAGTGTGTGTGTGTGTGTGTGTGTGAGTAAATGAATGTGTGTGTTAGTGTGTGTGTTAGTGTGTGTGTGTGTGTGTATGAGTAAATGAATGTGTGTGTTAGTGTGTGTGTTAGCGTGTGTGTGTGTGTGTGTGTGTGTGTGTGAGTAAATGAATGTGTGTGTTAACGTGTGTGAGTGTGTGTGTGTGTATCTGTGTATGTGTGAGTGTGTTTGTGTGTGTGTGTGTGTGTGTGAGTGGATCATTACTGTAATGTTCAGGTGTTCATATGAATTCTTTTGGTCTATTTTAAGATTCCATTCTCTTTCCAAAGAATGTCCTGCCAACACATACTGTGTGTGTGTGTGTGTGTGTGTGTGTGTGTGTGTGTGTGTGTGTGTGTGTGTGTGTGTGTGTGTGTTCAACTGAATGGTGAACCCAAAGTTTGATAGAGACTCTGAGAGGGAGAGAGAGAGACAGAGGGAGAGAGAGAGAGAAAGCGGGAGAGAGAGAGCAACAGAGAGGAGGAGAGACAGAGAAAGAGGGAGAGAGAGAGAGGGAGAGGGGGTGGAGCTGTCTGACCTCTGGTATTTTGTCAGGAAGTTCCTCTGAACACTCGTCTGTCTCCTGGATTATTCTCCTGGTGGAGTCCTCCAGTCACACAGTAAGGCTGCGTGTCTGTCTCTGTGTGTGTTTGTCTATGTGTGTCTGTTTGTTTGTGTGTGTGTGTGTGTGTCTGTCTGTGTGTGTGTGTGTTTGTCTACGTGTGTGTGTGTTTGTGTGTGTCTGTCTGTCTATCTGTGTGTGTGTGTGTGTGTGTGAATGTATGTACATGTGTGTGTGTGCCTTTTGTATATATATGTATATGTGTGTGTGTGCCTGTGTGTGTGTGTGTGTATGTATGTCTGTGTGTGTGTTTGTGTGTATGTATGTCTGTGTGTGTGTGTGCCTTTTGTATATATATGTATATGTGTGTGTGTGTGTGTGTGTGTGTGTGTGTGTATTCCTTTCTGTGATATCTACATCGTTACCTCCACTTCTTCTTCATGTGGGTGGTGTTATGTAACAGAAATGGTCCTAAGATGACTGGGTGAAGTTCTGGATGAATGAGTGAGTAGTTGGGTCTCTAACATGTGGATCAGTCCAACGTCACGTCCTCTAATGTCTCGTTCTGTCCACAACTCAAAGATACCCAGCTTCCTGTCCCAGAAGACAGACGAGACTAGAACATATTCACAACAAGATGACATCACACGCGTTCACCTCTGACATCACACGCGTTCACTTCTGACATCACACAGGTTCACTTCTGACATCACACGTGTTGACTTCTGACATCACACGCGTTGACTTCTGACATCACACGCGTTGACTTCTGACATCACACAGGTTCACTTCTGACATCACACAGGTTCACTTCTGACATCACACACGACTTCTGACATCACACGCGTTGACTTCTGACATCACACAGGTTCACTTCTGACATCACACGCGTTGACTTCTGACATCACACGCGTTTACTTCTGACATCACACACGTTGACTTCTGACATCACACTCATTCACTTCTGACATCACACGCGTTCACTTCTGACATCACACACGACTTCTGACATCACACGCGTTGACTTCTGACATCACACGCGTTTACTTCTGACATCACACACGTTGACTTCTGACATCACACTCATTCACTTCTGACATCACACGCGTTCACTTCTGACATCACACACGACTTCTGACATCACACGCGTGTACTTCTGACATCACACACGTTCACTTCTGACATCACACACGTTGACTTCTGACATCACACGCGTTCACTTCTGACATCACACACGTTCACTTCTGACATCACACAGGTTCACTTCTGACATCACACACGACTTCTGACATCACACACGTTGACTTCTGACATCACACATGTTGACTTCTGACATCACACTCATTCACTTCTGACATCACACGCGTTCACTTCTGACATCACACACGACTTCTGACATCACACACGTTCACTTCTGACATCACACACGTTGACTTCTGACATCACACGCGTTCACTTCTGACATCACACGCGTTCACTTCTGACATCACACACGTTCACTTCTGACATCACACAGGTTCACTTCTGACATCACACACGTTGACTTCTGACATCACACACGTTGACTTCTGACATCACACACGTTCACTTCTGACATCACACACGTTGACTTCTGACATCACACATGTTCACTTCTGACATCACACATGTTCACTTCTGACATCATTATAAAGTAACAACATGCAGTTTAACATACAACTGTCGCTGTAGCAACGCCTCTCATCGGATCTAATATGACACACACGCACGCACACACAGACGCACGAGAACAGGCACGCACACACTCAAACGGGCAAACAGAGAGACACACTACACACACACAGACACACACACGGCCACGCACACACACACACCACACACACACACCATTCATCTATAAATAATCCCCACATTAGTCAACCATGACGGTAAAGTGCCAGCAGAGGGAGACACAGAGAGGGGAGGAGCCAGAGAGAGTGGCAGCCTATGGGTGTGGCTTAGCAACATGTGGGCGGGGCTTAGCAACATGTGGGAGGCTGTAAGGAATGAGAGTATAATCAGACCTGACTGGAGACTCAGAACACACAGAGGGAGAGACAGGAACATGGTCTCACACTGGAATATACAACTACTGACAACACAGCATGGTAGGACCCTACACACACACACACACACATACACACACACACACACACACACACAAACACACGGATACACACACACGGATACAGACACACGGATACAGACACACAGATACAGGCTGTAACACATGGAGTGTGTGGAGAGGGGGAGGGGACAGCAGGGTGTAGGATTTCAACCAAGGTGTATACTTCAAACATTTGTGTGTGTGTGTGTGTGTGTGTGTGTTAGAAGCTGGTACTGACTCGTTGTGTTGTGTCTCCATATATGGGAACTGGACCCCCCCCCCCCAGGTCGGGGGTCAGGCTGCCTTCAATCAGTTAGATCTACAGACCTTTCAGGAACAGTTCACCTGTCTCTCTCCCTGTCTGTCTCTCACTCTCTCTGTCTCTGTGAGGTGTAATTAACCAATGAAAACCAATGTCTCAGTCTGTCAGGATGTCTCTGAACTGTCCCTGAGACACTGTCAGGATGTCAGGATGTCTGTGAACTGTCCCTGAGACCTTGTCAGTCTGTCAGGATGAGAGACAGACAGACAGACACACACACAGAGAGAGACAGACAGACACACACACACACAGATAGATAGATGTATACACACATACCTGAGCAGTGATGAGGTTGTGTTGTTACCATGGAGCCGGTTGGAGCTTGTGTTGTTGCCATGGAGACGGTTTAGGTTGTACACAGTGAATCCATTGAACCCTCTCTACCCACTGCCCCCCGCCCCCCCCTCTGGCCACTTAAAGCTCTAGTTAATATGAATGTATGAGGCCTCAAAGTATATGTACACACGCTCACACGCACGCACACACACACACACGTGTGTGCAGGTTTGTAATAAGAGAACTTATTTGTTGTGTAACGTGGCTTGGAGCCGCTGCTGCTCCAGGGTTTGCAGGATGAAGTCAGACTCATCGGGGTGTCTGGACTTGTTGAGGGGCTTCTGGGTAAAAGACAGACCGGGGAGAAGGAATGCTCCAGTCCTTAGATAAGGATGGTAGTGACGGATGGAGGCTGGAGCCCAGAGAACAGCAGGTATTCACCCTGTGGTGTTAACGCTAGGCTAACGTTAGCTGCTGCCATGTGTTAACACTAGGCTAACATTAGCTGCTGCCATGTATTAGCGCTAGGCTAACGTTAGCTGCTGCCATGTATTAGCGCTAGGCTAACATTAGCTGCCGCTAAACATCACTGATAATACTTCTGATTAAAACATGAAAAAGGAAGAACAAGCCAAATAAAAAACTAACTTCTTGTCTTAAAGGACATAGCGGCAAGCTGCTAGCTAATGCTAGACTAGCGTATAACGTAGCATCAAAATGAATGGCAGTCAATGTGATGCTAACGGCGGGTGATGGCTAGGTATCAACAAAATGAATGGCAGTCAACGGGATGCTAACGGCAGCTGATGGCTAGGTAGCAGCAAAATGAATGGCAGTCAATGGGATGCTAATGGCGGTTGATGCTAGGTAGCAACAAAACAAATGGCAGTCAATGGGATGCTAATGGCGGTTGTTGCTAGGTAGCAACAAAACGAATGGCAGTCAATGGGATGCTAACGGCGGGTGATGCTAGGTAGCAACAAAATGAATGGGAGTCAATGGGATGCTTACGGCGGGTGATGCTAGGTAGCAACAAAATGAATGGCAGTCAATGGGATGCTTACGGCGGGTGATGCTAGGTAGCAACAAAATGAATGGGATGCTAAGATACCAAGGATACAAAGTCAGTTGTAATGCGACTGGACTACTCAGAGGTTTCTCAAGGTTTCAGTCTTTGGGGCAGCTGTCGTCCTCTGTCACTGGGTTGAGTGTGTGTGTGTGGGGGGGGGTCAGAGGTTGGGTCTCCCTTGGCAACCCCCCCCCCCTCAGTTACTAATAGGGTCGTGACCTGAGGTTTGTAGGGCAGCCATGACCCCTCTTTATGGTGCCCTCGGGCCTTTAATCAGATACCAGCGTTGTCTGTTTTTAAGATGAATATTAATGAGTAGGGGTTGTTGCCATGACGATGACACAACAATCACTTCCTGTTTATAACTGCCTGTAGAGCTACAGAGATACTAGTTTGTCATTTTCAGCTGTAACCCGTGTGTGTTTGTGCGTGTGTGTTCTTGTGTGTCTGTCTCTTTGTGTGTACGTGCGTGCTTTTTCTCGTGTCTGTGTGTGTCTGTGGGTGTGTGTGTGTGTGTGTATGTTCAATTCAATTTCAATTCAATTTTATTTATAGTATCAATTCACAACAAGAGTTATCTGGAGACCCTTTACAGATAGAGCAGGTCTAGACCACACTCCAGAATTTACAAGGACCCAACAGGGCTAGTAGTTTCCTCCAGAGCAAGCAACAGTGCGACAGTGGCGAGGAAAAACTTCCTTTTAGGCAGAAACCTGGGACAGACCCAGACCCAGACCCAGACCCAGGCTCTTGGTAGGCGGTGTCTGACGACCGGTTGGGGTTACAATGAAGAGTGGCAATAACAGTCACAAAAAATATATATAATAATAATAATTAGTAGTTTGTAGTAGTTCTTTGTAGTAGTTCATGGCATAGCAGGGCACTGTGCAGCATTACAAG
>CM057237.1:38433946-38468641 GCA_029931835.1 Etheostoma nigrum
AAAACACCCAGAATGCTTTTCTCATACTTAAAACCAACACATATGTTTCTGTGTGTAATAAAGTGTTATCTGGCAGCGCCTGTGGAGAACCCCTACAGGGGGTGTGTGTGTGTGTGTGTGTGTGTGTGTGTGTGGGGGGGGGTGATGGGTGGTGTGTGCCCCCCCCCCCCTACACCCCCTCATCTTGCATCTTGACCCCCGGGTCTCCCCCCCCCCCCCCACACCTGTCCCGCCTCAGGTTTTGTTTTAATGGTGATGAGCAGAGACCGCAGATCAGGATGGACTGTCTGTCTCTGTGAGTGTGTGTGTGTGTGTGTGTGCGTGTGTGTAAGTGTATATGTGTGTATATGTGTGTGTGTGTGTGTGTGTCTCTGTGTGTGTGTGTGCGTGTGCGTGTGTGTGTCTCTCTGTGTGTGTGTGTGTGTGTGTGTGTGTCTCTGTGTGTGTGTGTGTGTCTCTCTGTGTGTGTGTGTGTGCGTGTGTGTGTCTCTCTGTGTGTGTGTGTGTGTGTGTGTGTCTCTGTGTGTGTGTGTGTGTCTCTGTGTGTGTGTGTGTGTGTGTGTGTGTGTGTGTGTGTGTGTGTGTCTCTGTGTGTGTGTGTGTGTGTGTGTGTCTCTGTGTGTGTGTGTGTGTCTCTGTGTGTGTGTGTGTGTGTGTGTCTCTGTGTGTGTGTGTGTGTGTGTCTCTGTGTGTGTGTGTGTGTGTGTGTCTCTGTGTGTGTGTGTGTGTGTGTGTCTCTGTGTGTGTGTGTGTGTGTGTGTCTCTGTGTGTGTGTGTGTGTGTCTGTGTGTGTGTGTGTGTGTGTGTGTGTGTGTGTGTGTGTGTGTGTCTCTGTGTGTGTGTGTGTGTGTCTCTGTGTGTGTGTGTGTGTCTCTGTGCCCCCCCCTAATTAATCCTGGACCCTGCAGGAGGTTCCTCCACCGGCGTCTGATCAAAGCAACAAAACCAGCCACGACGCCATGTTTCCTCTGGCTAAACGCTGATTAATGCTGCACCCCCCCCCCCCTCAAATACCCCCATCCCCTAACACCCCCAATACCCCCATCCCCTAACACCCCCCCCCCACACACACACAAACACCCCCAATTCCCCCCTCCCCCCCCACCCAGTTACAAGAGACAAAGCTTCAGAGAACTGAGACCTGACAGATAACAACAGAACACTTGTTAGGGAGGAGGAGAAGTAAAGAAAGAAGGAAAGAAAAGAAAGAAAGGAAGAGAAGAAGATTGAAAGAAAGAAAGAAAGAAAGAAGGAAAGAAAGAAAGAAAGAAAGAAAGAAAAGAAAGAAAGAAAGAAAGAAAGAAAGAGAAGAAGTGATTCTCAGATGAAAAACCAAATGCAGATTGTTAAGTTTTCATTGTTTTCTTCTTGTTCTCGGGGAATATACAACGTTTATCAGGCCTGCTGCCAGTGTGTGTGTGTGTGTGTGTGTGTGTGTGTGTGTGTGTGTGTGTGTGTGTGTGTATTAACAACACGTAACTCTGTGTGCGCCCGCGGCAACATTAAATCTTCCATGTGGTTTCCATGGAGACGAGAGGCGTCTCTTCTGGAAGACTCTATCGAGATGAGGAGTCGTTAAAAAAGAGAAAACATCTCCAAGAGGAGCACTTCAAAACACACACACACACACACACTGCACACACACACATACACACACGCTGCACACACACACACACACACACACTGCACACACACACACATACACACACGCTGCACACACACACACACACACACACTGCACACACACACATACACACACACTGCACACACACACATACACACACACACACACACTGCACACACACACACACATACACACATACACACACACTGCACACACACACATACACACACACACACACACTGCACACACACACACACACACACACTGCAGACACACACACACACACACACACATACACACACACACACACACTGCAGACACACACAGACACACACACATACACACACATGCTAACATGCACACACACACACACACTGCACACACACACACACACACACACACACACACACTCCAATGTCAGGTTGTTAAATGTGAATATCTTCTAGTGTCTTCTCTCCTCTGGGACAGCAAACTGAATATTTTGACTTGTGGACAAAACGAGACATGTGAGGACGCCGCTTTATATAGACCTTATTGGTCCCTAATACTGTATCTGAAGTCTCTTTTATATAGACCTTAGTGGTCCCCTAATACTGTATCTGAAGTCTCTTTTATATAGACCTTAGTGGTCCCTAATACTGTATCTGAAGTCTCTTTATATAGACCTTAGTGGTCCCTAATACTGTATCTGAAGTCTCTTTTATATAGACCTTAGTGGTCCCTAATACTGTATCTGAAGTCTCTTTATATAGACCTTAGTGGTACTGAGTAGTAGAGTGAGTAGTATATTAAGTAGTAGATACCATCAGAGTACTCTTCTCCTTGTCAGTATACAACGAGTCTCTGCTGCCCTCTGCTGGTCGCTTCATGTAACATTCAGATAGATAGATAGATAGATAGATAGATAGATAGATAGATAGATAGATAGATAGATAGATAGATAGATAGATGGATGGATACCGAGGAAGGGTTAAGCTTATTAGTCAGTTGGCGCCATCTAGTGGCCAGATAACAGAACTCCACCTTGTGACTGGGCGTGTTCCACAGGTTAGACCGGTCCTGACTCCTGAAACCACATGCCCACAGACGCCAGGTTCGCCGGGGAAGAATGAGCAGCTCCGTCCCTCCGGACGTGTCTTCGGCACAGGACGGGGGAACGGGTCTCTGAGTCGGCCTGGAGGGAGCTCAGCAGGTGAGAACACAACCAGAGTGAGGGGACCAGATTTCTTAGACAAACCCGGGGCCATTTTCAGCCCAGAGGCGTATATATATCTCCAAAACACGTCATGTTTTAATTTTGGTAAAACCTAAAACGGGGACACTAGAACCCACTTCGGTGAAGTTAGAAAGACAGTCACAGAATCCAACTTCCGGGATCAATGACTCTAAATGTTGTTAAATCCCAAACGAGGGTCTCTCCTGCCGTAGGAAGGTTAACAACGATCTACTAACTCATTTTCACCAAACGAAGCGTCCTTCAATCAGGAGAAACGTGTGAGAACCGGTCGGACCGCTTGCATCAGCTCTGTGTTCATCCCAACAGCCATTGTGCAACTTTGACCCACATTTGGTGTGACTGGAAGCAGGCCAGGACTGGGTTAAATGCATGCTTTGCCTGAAATGACACCTGACAGCAGCAGGGAGAGAAGCAGATTCAAAGCAAGGTTGTGACGCTGTGATCGGCCGATTCTGATTGGTTTAACAGGAAGGCGAACGCCTCTAACAACTGATTGGCTTTAGGGTAGAACCACTTGGGGTTAGGTAAAGAGTTAGGGACATATTTTAATACTTTTAATTGACACACTGGACATCAACCCCGGTCACCTGGGTTAAAGTCCTGTTTTGTTTCACCGATCCACCCCCCCCCCCCCCCCGCCTGCCTCCCATATGCAGATCTTCAGTCTCAAAGATACATTGTGTAGCTCCCATCAAGCGATGAGATCATGTTTTGCAATCAGCTCTGTCACACCCCTCCATTGAAATCACAGCTATGGTAGACTTCAAAAAAGACTACAAAAGGCCGTCTACCAGCCGTGGTTGTTGGAGTGCGTGTCAGAGAATGGAGGGGGGGGGCGGGTCAGAGATAAAGATAAAGAGGCTGCAGTGGTCCGGAGGGTAATTAACCAGTTGGGATTTGAGCAGCTCCAATGTTCTTCTCTTCTTTCTGATGTCGCTCTTTTCAATGTCCGTTTTCTGTTTCTGGGCGAAGAAGAAGAAGAAGACTCCTGTTCCTGATATTTACATCTATACACTGCATCCCTACATGCATCCATACATGCATCCATACATGTATCCATATATGCACCTATACATGCACCTATACATGCACCTATACATGCACCTATACATGCACCTATACATGCATCCATACATGCATCTATACATGCATCCTATACATGCATCCATACATGCATCCATATATGCACCTATACATGCACCTATACATGCACCTATACATGCATCCATACATGCATCTATACATGCATCCATACATGCATCCATACATGCATCCTATACATGCACCTATACATGCACCTATACATGCATCTATACATGCATCTATACATGCATCTATACATGCATCCATACATGCATCTATACATGCATCCATACATGCACCTATACATGCATCTATACATGCATCTATACATGCATCTATACATGCATCTATACATGCATCTATACATGCATCTATACATGCATCTATACATGCATCCATACATGCATCTATACATGCATCCATACATGCACCTATACATGCATCTATACATGCATCTATACATGCATCCTATACATGCATCTATACATGCATCCATACATGCATCTATACATGCACCTATACATGCATCTATACATGCATCTATACATGCACCTATACATGCATCTATACATGCACCTATACATGCATCTATACATGCATCTATACATGCACCTATACATGCATCTATACATGCATCCATACATGCATCTATACATGCACCTATACATGCATCTATACATGCATCTATACATGCATCTATACATGCCTCTATACATGCACCTATACATGCATCCATACATGCATCTATACATGCATCCATATATGCACCTATACATGCACCTATACATGCATCTATACATGCATCCCTACATGCATCTATACATGCACCTATACATACATCTATACATGCATCTATACATGCATCCATACATGCATCTATACATGCATCCATACATGCACCTATACATGCATCTATACATGCATCCATACATACACCTATACATGCATCTATACATGCATCCATACATGCATCTATACATGCACCTATACATGCATCTATACATGCATCTATACATGCATCCATACATGCATCTATACATCCACCTATACATGCATCCATACCTGCATCTATAAATGCATGCAAACATACATGCATGTATGCATGCATCTATACGTGCATCCATACATGCATACTTTATTCATCCCAAAGGAAATTTCAGCTTGTTGTAGTGACAGAAAGCATCTCTCCCAGCAGACGAGGACTCTGCTATGAGTCAGGCTGAGGACAGGGACGAGGGAGTCCCTCGGACTGCGGGGAACATGACGGCCAGACCAAAAGCCAAGAAGTGAGTAACTCCAGTACTCAGATTACTCCACCATTACTACTACAACTCAAAGCTCATGTAACAGATAATGTGTTTGTATCAGGGTGCTGCAGCAGAGACCAGACTCTCCTGAACACAGCTGTGTGTCCATGAGGACTACCCGGTCCATGACTCCACCGCCTTATTTTAAGAGACTTGGTTGTGAGACAGAGTAAGTCAGCAGAAATTCCATGTAGAGTTGACATGTACAAATCTCAAACTGCTGCTTTCACTTTTCCTAAACTACTTGGGAAAAAAACTACCCATGATGTTTTGAGTGAGATCCGGTTTCTGAATGTCCTCTGATCTGGTTTCTAAATGTCCTCTGATCCGGTTTCTGAATGTCCTCTGATCCGGTTTCTGAATGTCCTCTGATCCGGTTTCTGAATGTCCTCTGATCCGGTTTCTGAATGTCCTCTGATCCGGTTTCTGAATGTCCTCTGATCCGGTTTCTGAATGTCCTCTTATCCGGTTTCTGAGTGTCCTCTGATCCGGTTTCTGAATGTCCTCTGATCCGGTTTCTGAATGTCCTCTGTCTTCAGTCTCCAGGTGAGCTGTTCAACATCTGCACTGCTTTCTACGTCACTAGAGACGAGGTGTCATATGTATATGTATATGTACTGTATATTACATGTATATACTGTATGTATGTATGTATATATGTATGTACTGTATATATATACATATGTGTATATGTATGTATGTATGTATGTATGTGTATATGTACTGTATGTGTATATATATATGTATATGCATATATATGTTTACTGTATGTATATATGTGTGTGTGTGGTACAGTATACTAATTACAGTACTTAGACTAGTACTTATTAGACTACACCACTAACTTCCTGAATGAGGACACTGAATGAGTCTGGAGTTGTACCTCGTACAATTTAATATGACACATACATGAATATGATGTTTGTTTGTATCAGGATGCAGCAGCAGAGACCAGACCCTCCTGGACCCAGCTGTGTGTCCTTTAAGAGTGACTGGTCTATGGATCGTCCTATTGACCTCAAAAAAGGACAACCTGCAGATGGAAGGTAAGAATTTAATATGTGGGGGTACACGGGGCATAATCCAACACTTTACTGGGACCTAGCCCGATCTGACTTCATGTGCTCTTCGGCAAACTTGTCCTGCATCCAGCTGTGTGTCCATTAAGAGTACCCGGTTGATGACCTCACCACTTTATTAAAGGGTAACTCTTGCCAAAATGCAATAGGGTGTTTTTGTGAATGTACTTGAGTCAAACTTTAATTTCAAAGCATAATTAGGCCCAAACAAATCTGTTCTGCTTGTTTCCTCTCCTTAGCCGTGGTTTCCTAGGCTTGTTTCCTCTCCTTAGCCGTGGTTTCCTAGGCTTGTTTCCTCTCCTTAGCCGTGGTTTCCTAGCTGCTATTAGACCATGAAGGCCTGATCCAGTCACCTCTTACCAGTTGTTCTAGAGATGTGTCTGCTGCTAGAACTCTGTGTGGTATCATCTGGTCTCTAATCTCAGCTGCTGTAACTTGTGATTTCTGAGGCTGGGGACTCAGAGGAACTTATTCTCAGCAGCAGAGGGGACTCTTGGTCTTCCTTTCCTGGGGGGGGGGGGAGAGTCCTCATGTGAGCCAGTTTCATTGCAGGGCTTGATGGTTTTTGCGACTGCACTTGGGGACACATTCAAAGTTTTCCCAATTTTCCGGACCGACTGCCCTTCATTTCTTAAAGTAATGATGGCCGCTCGTTTCTCTTCTCTCAGCTGATTGGTTCTTGCCATAATATGAATTCTACCAGTCGTCCAATAGGCTGTCGGCTGTGTATCAACCTGACTTCTGCACAACACAACTGATTGTCCCAACTCCATTAATAAGGAAGAAATTCCTCTAATTAACCCTGACAAGGCCCACCTGTGAAGTGAAACCATTTCAGGTGACCTCATGAAGCTCATTGAGAAAACACCAAGGGTTTGCAGCACTATCAAAAAAGCAAAGGAGGGTACTTTGACAAAATGAGAATATAAGAAATGTTTTCATTTATTTCACACTTTTTTGTTAAGTATATTAAGATAAAAGTTGGGGCGGCTGTGGCTCAGCGGTAGAGCGGTTGCCTGTCAATTGGAAGGTTGGTGGTTCAATCCCTGGCCCTGCAGTACCATGTCGAAGTGTTGTTGGGCAAGACCCTGAACCCTGAGTGGCCCCTGATGCTGCGCCATCAGTGTATGAATGTGTGTAATGGTAAATGTTTCCTGTATTATGTAAAAGTGCTTTGAGTAGTTGTTAAAACTAGAAAAGATATACAGCACATTTACATAATTCCACGTGTTCATTCATAGTTTTGATGTCTTCAGTGATAATCTACAATGCAAATAGTCATGAAAATAAAGGAAACGCATTGAATGAGAAGGTGTGTCTAAACCTTTGGCCTGTACTGTATATGTGTGTGTGTGTGGAACAGTATACCCATTACAACACATTAGACTACACCACTAACTTCCTGAATGAGGACACTGAATGAGTCTGGCGTTGTACCTCGTACAAGTGAATATGACACATATATGAATATGTTGTTTGTTTGTATCAGGATGCAGCAGCAGAGACCAGACCCTCCTGAACCCAGCTGTGTGTCCTTTAAGAGTGACTGGTCTATGGGTCGTCCTATTGACCTCAAAAAAGGACAACCTGCAAATGGAAGGTAAGAATTTAATATGTGGGGGTACACGGTGCATAATCCAACACTTTACTGGGATCTAGCCCGATCTGACCAAGCGCTACTTTGCTTGTTTGAAAGCCATGTTGTCTCAGAAGTGGCAGTTGGTCAAGGCCACACCCCCAGCCTACACCTTGCCCCCCCCCCTCCTCAAAAGCTGTAGACTCAGAAATCACACATACTAAGGAAAGCTAACTGGCTCTAGTGGCTGGTATTCTGCACCGAGGCTGAATTACAGGAAGGAGATACAGTACATACAGTATTAGGGGACCTCTAAGGTCTATATAAAAGAGACTTCAGATACAGTATTAGGGGACCACTAAGGTCTATATAAAAGAGACTTCAGATACAGTATTAGGGGACCACTAAGGTCTATATAAAAGAGACTTCAGATACAGTATTAGGGGACCACTAAGGTCTATATAAAAGAGACTTCAGATACAGTATTAGGGGACCACTAAGGTCTATATAAAAGAGACTTCAGATACAGTATTAGGGGACCACTAAGGTCTATATAAAAGAGACGTCAGATACAGTATTAGGGGACCACTGAAGGTCTATATAAAAGAGACTTCAGATACAGTATTAGGGACCACTAAGGTCTATATAAAAGAGACTTCAGATACAGTATTAGGGACCACTAAGGTCTATATAAAGAGACTTCAGATACAGTATTAGGGGACCACTAAGGTCTATATAAAGAGACTTCAGATACAGTATTAGGGGACCACTAAGGTCTATATAAAGAGACTTCAGATACAGTATTAGGGGACCACTAAGGTCTATATAAAGAGACTTCAGATACAGTATTAGGGACCACTAAGGTCTATATAAAAGAGACTTCAGATACAGTATTAGGGACCACTAAGGTCTATATAAAATAGACTTCAGATACAGTATTAGGGACCACTAAGGTGTATATAAAAGAGACTTCAGATACAGTATTAGGGGACCACTAAGGTCTATATAAAAGAGACTTCAGATACAGTATTAGGGACCACTAAGGTCTATATAAAAGAGACTTCAGATACAGTATTAGGGACCACTAAGTTCTATATACAAGAGAAAAAGCCAAAAAGCACCATGTCATGGGACCTTTAAATTATTGTTTTCTCCACAGTGTTCAGCAGAAGAGGTCAGAGCTTCCCAGTGATCAGTCTACCCAACAGCATCAATCAGAACTGGACTCCGTATTTATGGTGTGTATATGTACAAACACATTTTATTATCAAATACAGATTAAATTCTAAAGTATAATTCCGGTCTGAATAGTCTCCATGCTGCTTTGTTGAGACCAGCAGGTCTTCAGACTGAAAGATGAATCATATGTTGTGTTCTTTGAATTTGGTTTATTGTTGTGTTATAGCTGTTGAAGGAGAACATCATCACTTATATGAATGAGGAGCTGAAGAGGATTCAGAAGCTTCTTTGTCCAGATTACGCACATTCCTTCAAAAGTCAGAGGGAAAATGAAGAGGTGGTGCACGGTGAGGATGAAGAGCAGAGGAGGAGCAGCAGAGAGGCATTTCTGAAGATAACACTGCACCTTTTGAGGAAAATGAAGCAGGACAAGCTGGCTGACTGTCTGCAGAGCAGTAAGACTTTTAACCGATTTAACATGCTGGAAAGAGGAAATAGAGACAACATGGAAGTTAACATCATGTTGTCCTCGGGTCAAATTGACTCGTTGTCCCCATGTTGTCCTCATGTTGTCCTCATGTTGTCCTCATGTTGTCCTTGGGTCAAATTGACCCGTTGTCCCCATGTTGTCCTCATGTTATCCTATATCAATGTTCTTTTTAAGTCCCCAAAATAACATGATTGATTCCACACAACGCTCTTTGCCAAGTACAAATCTCTACTTTCATTAAAGTGTTTTTGAAATAGTATTGAGTAAAAGTTGACATATTCCAGTCTGTGATTATCCGTCAACATCCATTCCTTTAATTTTAGTCTCAATAATTCCTAATTTCTGCTGTTCTAACTCAAACATTAGGTATAATTTCCTATAAATGACGTTTATTGACCATTAAATTCCAAAAATATATGTAAAACTAAAATTAATAAGTTAGTATTATGTAGTGTTGAAAACGTAAAAAAAGTGACAAACGAGAAAATTAGAAAAGTGTTGAAAACAGGGACAAAACCATAAGAAAAAGCTAAAAAAAAAGTGTTGCTTTCAATTTTGAAGGGAAGACAACCGAAGGGTTAACGAGAAAATTCCATAGAAATTTTATCAATGTGCCTACTACTTGGTGCACATCCTAATGACAATAAAACTAAAGATAATAAAAGTGTTACGTGTCTTAACCCTTCAGAGATATAACTTTTTAAAATGTATTTAAGACGTTTCTGTTTCCCAGAAACAGCTGTGACTTACTGTAGCTAGCGCTAAACCAATCAGACTCCATTTAAAAAACAATCCTTTTAGCCTGTATAGAGCAAACAGTGAAGAGTCTCATGATAGGCGTGTGTTTGTGTCAGAAATTGTTGCAATGGTTTTTTGGCAATTCCGTAAAAACCACACAGCAAATCTCTTTGAAAAGTCATAGCCCACTATTCCCGATCATTACACACATTTTGATGTATTTTGTGTGCATGTGTTGGCAACGCTCCGACACTAGTAGCGGGACAAAGGCGGAATAATAATAATACAAAATAGGACAAACAATAGTCATTGCACCGATTGTTGCTATTGCAGCACAATGGCACACTGAATAAAACAAATTTAGGAAAACCTTCCCACTCTTAAATGTTTAAATGATGTAATATTCTGAAGGATCGAGTCACAGTCACATTTGTTTTTTTCTTTGTTTATTCAGTAACTCATGCTCCAGTTTGCCGTCGTAAAGTCAAGTCTAACTTGCAGAAGAAGTTCCAGTGTGTGTTTGAGGGGATTCCTAAAGCAGGAGACCCAACCGTTCTGAATCAGATGTTCACAGAGATCTACCTCAAAAAGGGAGGGACTGCACAGGTCAATGATGAACATGAGGTCAGACAGATTGAAACAGCATCCAGGAAACCAGACACACCAGAAACAACAATCAGACAAGAAGACATCTTTAAAACCCCACCTGGAAGAGAAGAACCAATCAGAGCAGTGATGACAACAGGAGTGGCTGGCATCGGGAAAACAGTCTTAACACAGAAGTTCACTCTGGACTGGGCTGAAGGCAAAGCCAACCAGGACATCCAGTTCACATTCCCATTCACCTTCAGAGAGCTGAATGTACTGAAAGAGAGAAAGTTCAGCTTGGTGGAACTTGTTGATTACTTCTTTAGTGAAACCAAAGAAGCAGGAATCAGCAGGTTTGAAGAGGTTGTGTTCATCTTTGATGGTCTGGATGAGTGTCGACTTCCTCTGGACTTCCTCAACACTGAGATCCTGACTGATGTTACAGAGTCCACCTCAGTGGGTGTGCTGCTGACAAACCTCATCAGGGGGAAACTGCTTCCCTCTGCTCGCCTCTGGATAACCACCCGACCTGCAGCAGCTAATCAGATCCCCCCTGGGTGTGTTGACATGTTGACAGAGATCAGAGGTTTCACTGACCCCCAGAAGGAGGAGTACTTCAGGAAGAAATTCAGAGATAAAGAGCAGGCCAGCAGAGTCATCTCTCACATCAAGACATCACGAAGCCTCCACATCATGTGCCACATCCCAGTCTTCTGCTGGATCACTGCTACAGTTCTGGAGGACGAGTTGAAGACCAGAGAGGGAGGAGAGCTGCCCAAGACCCTGACTGAGATGTACATCCGTTTCCTGGTGGTTCAGACCAAAGTGAAGAACATCAAGTTTGATGGAGGAGCTGAGACAGATCCACACTGGAGTTCAGAGAGCAGGAAGATGATTGAGTCTCTGGGAAAACTGGCTTTCAAGCAGCTGCAGAAAGGCAACCTGATCTTCTATGAATCAGACCTGACAGAGTGTGGCATTGATATCAGAGCAGCATCATTGTACTCGGGAGTGTTCACACAGATCTTTAAAGAGGAGAGAGGACTGTACCAGGACAAGGTGTTCTGCTTCGTCCATCTGAGTGTTCAGGAGTTCCTGGCTGCTCTTCATGTCCATCTGACCTTCACCTTCTCTGGAGTCAACCTGCTGTCAGAAGAACAAACACCATCCTGGTGGCCCAAAGTGTTCAGGGACAAAACAGCACGTTTCTACCAGAGTGCTGTGGAAAAGGCCTTACTGAGTCCAAATGGACACCTGGACTTGTTCCTCCGCTTCCTTCTGGGTCTTTCACTGGAGACCAATCAGAAACACCTACGAGGCCTGCTGACACTAAAAGGAAGTAGCTCACAGACCAATCAGGAAACAGTCCAGTACATAAAAAACAAGCTCTGTGAAAATCTGTCCCCAGAAAAAAGCATCAACCTGTTCCACTGTCTGAATGAACTGAATGATCGTTCTCTTGTGAAGGAGATCCAACAGTCCCTGAGTTCAGGAAGTCTCTCCACAAATGAAGTGTCTCCTGCTCACTGGTCAGCTCTGGTCTTCATCTTACTGTCATCAGAAGAAGATCTGGACGTGTTTGACCTGAAGAAATACTCTGCTTCAGAGGAGGCTCTTCTGAGGCTGCTGCCAGTGGTCAAAGCCTCCAAAAAAGCTCTGTACGGGCACACACAGCTATCCAGATTAAATGCAGATTTTTCTAGTCAGACAAAAAAAACTGTTTGTGATAGTTGTCTTATTAAATTGCTGATTCCTCCTCAGGCTGAGTGGCTGTAACCTGTCAGAGAGAAGCTGTGAAGCTCTGTCCTCAGTTATCAGTTCCCAGTCCTCTAGTCTGAGAGAGCTGGACCTGAGTAACAACGAGCTGAAGGATTCAGGAGTAAAGATTCTGTCTGCTGGACTGGAGATCTCAGATTGCAGATTGGAAACTCTCAGGTCAGAAATCTGTTTGTAAAGCATTATCTGGAACGTTAAACTATTGAAGGCTTTTAGACTTTTTAAGATTCTGTATTTAAGATCCTGAAAGCAGTTTTGTGTGTGTTTTCAGTCTGTCAGGCTGTCTGATCTCAGAAAAAGGCTGTGCTTCTCTGGCCTCAGCTCTGAGCTCCAACCCCTCCCATCTGAGAGAGCTGGACCTGAGCTACAATCATCCAGGAGATTTAGGAGTTAATCTGCTGTTTGCTGGACTTCAGGATCCAAACTGGAAACTGGATAGTCTCCGGTATGGACAGATGGACAAAAGCTGCTTTCACACCGTTTCCCTGTCAAATGTTTCATGGATGATATGAGGGAATGTGTGTGAAGTTGATTTTGATTTTGTTTCTTCCTGCAGACTGGACTATGGTGGACCACAGAGACTGAGTTCTGGTCTGAGGAAGTGTGAGTGCATTTTAAGTTTGTTGCATGTTACACCAACTTTTTACTTTGTCTTGGCTGAAGTACGATGAGAAATTTTAGGATTGATTGATTTCTGTGTCTGTGTCTTTTGTGTCTTGTTCTCTCCATCAGATGTCTGTGAACTGGACCTGGACTCAAACACATTACACAGAAGACTCAAACTGTCCGACAATAGCAGGATGGTGAGATATGTGAGAGAGGAGTATCAGTCCCATCCAGATCATCCAGACAGGTTTGACTGGTGGCCTCAGCTGCTGTGTAGTGATGGTCTGACTGGGCGCTGTTACTGGGAGGCCGTGTGGAGAGGACGGGTCCATGTAGCAGTGAGTTACAGAGGAATCAGAAGGAGAGGAGACGGTAAAGACTGTGTGTTTGGAGGGAATGATCAGTCCTGGAGTCTGGTCTGCTCTGATGATGGTGGTTACTCTGTTTATCACAATGACAGAGAAACATCCATCCCCTCCCCTCCCTCGTCCCCATCCTCTGTCTCCCACAGAGTAGCAGTGTATGTGGACTGTTCTGCTGGCTCTCTGTCCTTCTACACAGTCTCCTCTGACTCACTGATCCACCTCCACACCTTCAACACCTCATTCACTCAGCCTCTCTATCCTGGGTTTGGGTTCTGGCCTGGTTCCTCAGTGTCTCTGTGTCCTCTGCAGGACTGAGAGTGTCTCTTCTGGACAGAAACCCTGACTGAAGATCAGTTGTTTGGTCGGTTCCCAGTCTGCACTATGAAGCAACTTCTCTGTGTTCATCAGTTTTATTATCAACAACTATAACTGTAGAAACACTTAATGATATTTAATGTCCAAAAAACATGAACTCTTCTTTTTCTTTCTACCTTGTTCTGTCATTTGCTTAAAATTTGTATACAAACTGTTTCTTTAAGGCGTCCATATTCTGCTCATCTTCAGGTTCATAACTGTATTTTGAGGTTGTCATGGTTTCACTTCCAACTTTGGTCAGTTCAATGCAGGATTAGCTGGGAGACTTCTTCAACGGGCCCATAGGTCACCCGGAAAGGTTGTCCAAATCCTGAACTTTCAACTCTCCGGCTCATTTCGACTTCTTGTTTCCTGCAAACATGATTAAGCTAGTGATTAGTTTTCTCAACGATTTCTATTCAACGATTTTTATTTTGAGTTTGTGTTACTGTGACAATGTTGACTGTATTTCTTTGTTTGGGTTGGGTGTGAATCAGAAATCTCTTTATTGAATGAGGTGTGAATTTATTTTAATAATAAATAAAGAAGAATATTTTAAGAAGTCCTTTTATTATTACTTTGGCTTGAGTCGGTGCACCAACGCCCTGCAGACGCCTCAGGGAACAATGAGCCAGGGCTGTAGTACTTGAGTCCGGTATTGGACTCAAGTCCGGACTCAAGACCGTTTTTCTATGGTCTCGGACTTGTCTCGGACTCGCTAGTATTTGGACTCGGACTGGTCTCGGTCTCGGCCACTGGTCTTGCCCAATATGGCTTTTGGTCTCGACCACGTCCAGGTGTCTTTATTATGTTGATAATAATATTGGAGGGAAAGTGAAACCCAAAATGATTGTCTTGATACTGTCATGCATAAGAACTTTTGTTCTGTCTTGGACTCGGTCTTGACTTGAACTCAAACCTTTTTGGACTCTGTCTTGTCTTGAACTCTGTCTTGTCTTGGACTCAAACCTCTTTGGACTCTGTCTTGTCTTGGACTCAAACCTCTTTGGACTCTGTCTTGTCTTGGACTCAAACCATTTTGGACTCGGTCTTGACTCTGACTCGAACCATTTTGGACTCGGTCTCGTCTTGGACTCGATTAGTCCTGGTCTTGGACATGTCTTTGACTCAAACCTTTTTGGACTCGGTCTTGTATTGGATTCGACTAGTCCTGGTCTTGGACTTGTCTTGGACTCGACTAAGGTGGTCTTGACTACAGCCCTGCAATGAGCCCTTGTTCAGATTAATACCACACTGTAAAATACTCTGTTACATGTAAAAGTCCTGCATTTAAAATGTTCTTTTAGTAAAAGTATGTAAGTATATGAAGAAAAATGTAGTTCAGGACATTGTTATCCTACATCCCATACCCAGAATACTATGGTCCCATACTATCCCATACCCAGAATACTATGGTCCCATACTATCCCATACCCAGAATACTATGGTCCCATACTATCCCATACCCAGAATACTATGGTCCCATACTATCCCATACCCAGAATACTATGGTCCCATACTATCCCATACCCAGAATACTATGGTCCCATACTATCCCATACCCAGAATACTATGGTCCCATACTATCCCATACCCAGAATACTATGGTCCCATACTATCCCATACCCAGAATACTATGGTCCCATATGGTCCGATACTATCCCATACCCAGAATACTATGGTCCCATACTATCCCATATCCAGAATACTATGGTCCCATACTATCCCATACCCAGAATACTATGGTCCCATACTATCCCATACCCAGAATACTATGGTCCCGATACTATCCCATACCCAGAATACTATGGTCCCATACTATCCCATACCCAGAATACTATGGTCCCATACTATCCCATACCCAGAATACTATGGTCCCATACTATCCCATACCCAGAATACTATGGTCCCATACTATCCCATACCCAGAATACTATGGTCCCATACTATCCCATACCCAGAATACTATGGTCCCATACTATCCCATACCCAGAATACTATGGTCCCATACTATCCCATACCCAGAATACTATGGTCCCATACTATCCCATACCCAGAATACTATGGTCCCATACTATCCCATACCCAGAATACTATGGTCCCATACTATCCCATACCCAGAATACTATGGTCCCATACTATCCCATACCCAGAATACTATGGTCCCATACTATCCCATACCCAGAATACTATGGTCCGATACTATCCCATACCCAGAATACTATGGTCCCGATACTACACCCATACCCAGAATACTATGATCCCATACTATCCCATACCCAGAATACTATGGTCCCATACTATCCCATACCCAGAATACTATGGTCCCATACTAACCCATACCCAGAATACTATGGTCCCATACTAACCCATACCCAGAAGATAACAGGAGATCTGCAGGGCTGGATTCCATGCATGAGGCTTCATTTGAAACATTAACCCTTGTGTTTCTTCCTGTTAACCATGAACTTGAAAATGAACATTTTGTTGTGCTTTTCTAATGTTTTTGTCCTTTTTCTGATTTATTTCTCACATTTTAAAATGCTTTTGGCGCTTTAAAAAAAAAATACCTGAGACTGGTTTAATAACAGGATTTATATTCTTATTCTTGGAATTAATGGTCAACAAACCTCATTTATATCAAATTATACATACGTTTTTAGTTAAAAAGGCAGAAATTATGAATTATTTTATATTTTATATCACTAATAGTTAAGATCAGAGGATGTTGAGTGGATTTCACATGGGTAGATGTCAAAGTTAAGTTCGAATAGTGTTTATAAACCATTAAAAATTAAAAAAACACCCCAAAAAATTATGAAAGTAATTCTTAATTTTACCTGAAGAACATTGTGTGGAATCATCCATGTTAATTTTGGGTAATTTGGTTGAAAGAAATCCATATTTCTGATATAAAACACTTAGAAATGAGGACATCACGAGGGTTAAAGAACATGAAAATGGGTCAATCTGGAATCTTCCCGTTATGATGTCATAAGGGGCAAGGTTACCTCCCCTTTCTCTGCTTTGCCCGCCCAGAGAATCCCCCCCCCCCCCATATGAAAGAAAGACTTGATGGCTTTCAAACGTGCAAAGCGGCCACACTCCCAGCCTTCAGCTTATGCTTTTTTTAACACTTTTGAAACATTTTCAACACCTTTTTGGCAATTTTTTGATGCGTTTGAGATACTTTTTATCACTTTTTGACGCTTTTTTTCAACATTTTCTTCATTTTTGCACCACTACCATCAGTCTACTGCACACATCACTAACACCAATAACCATAACAAATATTATGATTTGCATACTTTTGTCTTATTATTATTAAAACTGTCTGGATGGGAAATACGATATTATACATCGGATACAAACTTATTTGGGATATGAAAATGTCAAACTTTGAAAAGACATGAGGGTTAAAACAGGAAACAGGAAGCAGGAAACACGAGGTGAAAGGTTTTTATTTCACAGCGCTGCGTAGAGCGATGACGAGGGGCGTGATGTTCTTCATCACGACGACTCTAACACTGGAAGAACCTCCGCAGTCAACTGGTACTCAGACCCAGCGGCCTTCTGGGAAAGTGAGTCTGGACAGAGTTGAGGGTTCAGTCGTCTCCTCCACACAGACTGAGCAGAGCCTTCTGGTAGTCTCCTTTGGTGTGCTCCTGGACCCCCCCCCCCACACACACACACAGACACACACACACAGACACACACACACACACACACACAGTATAATTAATAATACAAATATAATATTAATATAATAAACAATAATAAAAATGATAGTAAAATATAATTAAAAATCACTATAATAATAATAATGTAACACACACAACACAGACACACACACAGGCACACACACACACATACAGAGATACACACACAGGCTCACACACACACACAGACACACACACACACACACACAGACACACTCACAGCGATGGTCTGGTACAGGGATCTTTTGTGCTGCCTCCTGAACTCGGTTCTGATCTTCATCAGGTCCACTTCACAGCGAGAGACCATGATCCGGGTCAACACCTTCTCTTTCGCCCCTTTACTCTGCAGAGACACTGACAGCGTTATCACTGGCGGTCTCCAGCGTGTGAATGGATGGAAGTCAATGCACTATATATCCTCAACTTGAACCCAAAAGAGTTGCATAATGTGGACTCGTTGACTCTCGGTCCCCACATTGTCAAATAAACTCAAACTTAAATTCTTAGGTTAATACTAAATGGAGTTCTTCAGGGAATGAATGGAAGTCAATGCACTAAATATCCTCAACTTATGATTGTAATGTGGACTCACTGGCTGTCTGGGGCTTAAAAAGCAGATCCCAACATTGTAAACTATTAAATCTTATTGGTGTTAAGACTAAGCTGAGTCTCCAGCGTATGAATGAATGGAAGTCAATGCACTAAATATCCTCAACTTTTTTTTTAATCGCTTTATTGACACGTTTGAGATATTTTGTATAACTTTTTGACACTTTTATCCAACATTTTCTTCACTAACACCAATATGTCACCACTAGTTTTACACTATTTGCGACAATTTTTTGACGCTTTTGCAACACTTTTTGGCGATTTTTCAACAATTCTTTGATGATTTTTTGACAATTTTCTGATGATTTTTCAACACTTTTTGGCGATTTTTCGACAATTCTTTGACAATTTTTTTGATGATTTTGTGATGATTTTTTTTAGACTTTTTGGATATTTTTGGACAATTCTTTGATGATTTTTTGATGATTTTTCAACACTTGAAGATTTTTCGACAATTCTTTGATGATTTTTTGAAATGTTTTTTGATGGTTTTTCAAAACTTTTTGACAATTTTTAGACAATTTTTGGATGACTTTTTGACAATTCTTTGAAAAATCTTTTGTCAGTTTTTTGATGGTATTTTATTGCTTTTGCGTCGCGTTGAGTTTTTGACGCTTTTTTTCAAAAAAAATTTTTTATCAGCTGAGCAGACTATAAATATAAAATAAAATACTCTAGTAAGGTACTTCACAATTGTACAGTACCCGTGTACATGTACTTAGTCCCCCCCCCCGGAGTAGAGTATGCCCGTACCTTCATGGCTTCGTTGAGTCTGTTGGCGAAGTACAGCTGTCTGTTCTCGAAGCACTCCACTGGAAGACAAGGGGGGTGGGGGGGTCTCAAAGAAGGTCTAGACCGCTCTATAATTTACTGATAGAGCAGGTCTAGACCACACTATAATTTACAGATAGAGCAGGTCTAGACCACTCTATAATTTACAGATAGAGCAGGTCTAGACCACTCTATAATTTACAGATAGAGCAGGTCTAGACCACTCTATAATTTACAGATAGAGCAGGTCTAGACCACTCTATAATTTACAGATAGAGCAGGTCTAGACCACTCTATAATTTACAGATAGAGCAGGTCTAGACCACTCTATAATTTACAGATAGAGCAGGTCTAGACCTCTCTATAATTTACAGATAGAGCAGATCTAGACCTCTCTATAATTTACAGATAGAGCAGGTCTAGACCGCTCTATAATTTACAGATAGAGCAGGTCTAGACCACTCTATAATTTACAGGTAGAGCAGGTCTAGACCACTCTATAATTTACAGATAGAGCAGGTCTAGACCGCTCTATAATTTACAGGTAGAGCAGGTCTAGACCACTCTATAATTTACAGGTAGAGCAGGTCTAGACCACTCTATAATTTACAGGTAGAGCAGGTCTAGACCACTCTATAATTTACAGTTAGAGCAGGTCTAGACCGCTCTATAATTTACAGATAGAGCAGGTCTAGACCACTCTATAATTTACAGATAGAGCAGGTCTAGACCACTCTATAATTTACAGATAGAGCAGGTCTAGACCGCTCTATAATTTACAGATAGAGCAGGTCTAGACCGCTCTATAATTTACAGATAGAGCAGGTCTAGACCTCTCTATAATTTACAGATAGAGCAGGTCTAGACCACTCTATAATTTACAGATAGAGGAGGTCTACACCACTGACGTTACTAAATGTTAATAACGTTTTTTTCTTTTTTCTTACCGAGCGTGAGGAAGGACTTCTCCAGATCTCCTTTCACCTCCTTCCGGATGCTCTCCTTCATGTCGTAGGGACTGTAGCTCTTATACCTCTCAAACACTGACAACACACACACACACACACACACACACACACACACACACACACAGACATGCATTGACTTGCATCCATTTCCTGGAGACTGGGCTTAGTTACCATAGCAACCATCCAGATTTAACTTGAACTTTAGTTTCTCTAAACAGATTCATCAGGAACGTTAGGATGTGAGACACATTGATACTGAATGTAAAAACGTGTGTGTGTGTGTGTGTGTGTGTGTGTACCTTTCTGCAGGTGGGGGACGCTCCTCTGAGACATGATGCCGATCCAGGTCCCCACGTCGGTCCCCTTCCTCTTCACACCGGCTTCATACAGAGACTGAGAGACAGATTAACTCAGGACGTCCCGAGACAGAGGGGGTTGGGGGGTTTGTTGTCTTCCTGAACACTTTTTTTGACGTTTAACACTACGTAACACTAACTTATTAACTTTAGTTTTAGTTATTGTTGGAATTTATGGTCAATAAACCTCATTTATAGGAAATTATACCTAATGTTTGAGTTAGAAAAGCAGAAATTAGGAATTATTTACAACATGAGGACAACATGAGGACAACATGGGGACAAAATGAGGACAACATGAGAACAACATGAGGGCAACATGAGGACAACATGAGGGCAACATGGGGACAACATGAGGACATGAGGACAACATGAGGACAACATGAGGACAACATGAGGACAACATGAATGAACATGAACATGAACAAATTGAATAAGACGCCCCAAAATTAATGAAAGTAGAGATTTGAACGTGGCAGGTTGATTGACAGCGTTACCCGCCAATTGCAAAGTCCCCCTCCTTTGGCGGGTGGGCGGGGCTTAATTTCTTGCCCGGATTGTAATACTGTATCTGAAGTCTCTTAAGCATATTATTAGTATTAATATCCAACTCACTCTGGCGTCCTCGTCGATCTTCTCGTAGTCGACCACGTTGGACGGGGGGTCTCTCTTCGTCTGCGGAGCGAGAAACGACAACGTCGCCGTTAAAATGGTGGAATCACAGAACTGTTGCATCCTGGGGGTTTTTGTCATTGTACTCAGCGACAAAAAGTGAAATAAAACATCAAAATATCATATATCATGACAAAAAAATACTATGATATAGTATTAGCATTATTATTAGCATTGTTAGCTTTAGAAACAACATTTTACAATTGTTGTTGTTGAATCAATCATGTTATTTTAGGGAATTAATAAGAACATTGATATAGGACAACATGAGGACAACATGAGGACAACATGAGGACAGCATGAGGACAGCATGAGGACAGCATGAAGACAACATGAGGACAACATGGGGACAACATGGGGACAACATGAGGACAGCATGAAGACAACATGAGTACAACATGAAGACAACATGAGGACAACATGAGGATGATTAGCCATTAGCAATGATTAGCCTGTGCCTATGTTAATGTTAACTAGCATGTTAGTTAGCAGTAATTAGCCTGTGTCTATGTTAATGTTAACTAGCATGTTAGTTAGCAGTAATTAGCCTGTGTCTATGTTAATGTTAACTAGCATGTTAGTTAGCAGTAATTAGCCTGTGTCTATGTTGATGTTAACTAGCATGTTAGTTAGCAGTGATTAGCCAGACCTTCCTCCGCAGGGCTGTGGAGGAAGGTCTGGCCAAGCGAGACCAGAACCTGAAGTACCTGGACCAGAGCCAGCAGCAGTTTGGCAAAGTCTCCTGATGTGTCCCCTGCTACGTCTTTCTCCACGTCCTTCTTAAACACTGCACACACAAACAAGAGATATACACACATCATTATGTCATGTACTGATATATATACTGTGTGTGTGTGTGTGTGTGTGTCTGTGTGTGTGTGTGTGTGTCTGTGTGTGTGTGTGTGTGTGTGTGTGTCTGTGTGTGTGTGTGTGTGTGTGTGTGTGTGTGTGTCTGCAGTGTGTGATTTATCAACATTAATAGGACACGTACTGTCTTTGTAAACCTTCTTGATGTCCGCCAGCTCTTCGGCGTTTCTGGAGCAGACGATCTCGATGAGGGTCTCCTCGTCGGTCCCCAGGCCCTGGAAGCAAGACCAGCAGCAGGTAGGATCCTCATTCATACACCCAGACCCCCCAGAAGACCAGCAGTAGGTAGGATCCTCATTCATACACCCAGACCCCCCAGAAGACCAGCAGTAGGTAGGATCCTCATTCATACACCCAGACCCCCCAGAAGACCAGCAGTAGGTAGGATCCTCATTCATACACCCAGACCCCCAGAAGACCAGCAGCAGGTAGGATCCTCATTCATACATCCCGCCCCCCCCAGACCCCCACAGAAAACCAGTAGCAGGTAGGATCCTCATTCATACACCCAGACCCCCCAGAAAAACCAGGAGCAGGTAGGACCCTCATTCATACATCCAGACCCCCCAGAAAACGGGACCATGTGATCTCATAACTCAAACTCTGCATATCTCTGCGGGTCTCGCACGATTTCAAAATAAAAGTCTCAACTATCGGAGCAGGAAGATGAAGAATGTTTACAAGAGCAGCCATTTCCCCCGTTGCCATGGTAACGTTAGAAGTGATGTAACTAAGCGACAAGACAGTAGGCTCGTTCAAGATGAGCCAGGTCTGCGCAGAATCGATCACCGGCGATCGGCGTCCGTTGCATGCCGGTTAGATTTGTGTCCGACTTGATCCCGACTTGCTCTGACGTCATGCACACGTGGGCCACGATAATCTCACGTGAGCAAGGCGGCCGCAGGTCTGAGACCAGGGGGCCGCAGGTCTGAGACCAGGCGGCGCAGGTCTGAGACCAGGGGGCCGCAAGTCTGAGACCAGGGGGCTGCAGGTCTGAGACCAGGCGGCGCAGGTCTGAGACTTGGGGGCCGCAGGTCTGAGACCAGGGGGCCGCAGGTCTGAGACCAGGGGGCCGCAGGTCTGAGACCAGGGGGCCGCAGGTCTGAGACCAGGCGGCGCAGGTCTGAGACCAGGGGGCCGCAAGTCTGAGACCAGGGGGCTGCAGGTCTGAGACCAGGCGGCGCAGGTCTGAGACTTGGGGGCCGCAGGTCTGAGACCAGGGGGCCGCAGGTCTGAGACCAGGGGGCGCAGGTCTGAGACCAGGCGGCCACAGTTCTGAGACCCAGGCGGCGCAGTTGGTTTCCACCGACTGCAAGAGCCAGGCGGACCCAGAGCATGCTGGGAAACGCCGGCCTCTCAGCTGATTTAAACGCTGATTGGTTCAAGATCGACTCAACATGATGACGTTTTATATAAACCTTTTATTATTTTTTAATCGGAGGGATTTTAATTGCTATTTGTCTGATTTAAAGACTTATTCTGTACAGAACACATGTTGTGAGGCTGATAGTGACGTTTAGAAGTCAGAGAGACTAAATCTGATCAGATCACGGATCATCTCCAGTCTGTTGTTAATTAACATCTGATCATCTCCAGTCTGTTGTTAATTAACATCAGATCATCTCCAGTCTGTTGTTAATTAACATCAGATCATCTCCAGTCTGTTGTTAATTAAAATCAGCAACAGATCACATGTAGAACATTCTGAGAGCTACTTTGTCATAATTAAAACAACTGGAGACTGTGTACCAGCTGATATGTGGGTCTGATTATATTTTATCAAATCGGAATCGCACCACAGTGTTTTTGTCACTTCCTGTCCAGCCTGAAGGCGGCTGGAACCACTTCCTGTCCAGCCTGAAGGCGGCTGGAACCAGGCGGCTGGAACCACTTCCTGTCCAGCTTGAAGGTGGCTGGAACCACTTCCTGTCCAGCCTGAAGGCGGCTGGAACCACTTCCTGTCCAGCCTGAAGGCGGCTGGAACCACTTCCTGTCGGCTGGAAACTGTCCGACTTCACCGCAGCTTTTTGTCCCCCGGCTGCTGCCGCCTGCTCTCGTTTACTTTACAGGCGAGGCGCAGTTCATCTCCAACGAGCCTACTCTCTCTTTCATCAAACTGCAGGTTTTACAAGTTGTCCTTGCTCCTCCTCCTCTTCCTCCTTCCTCCTCCTCCTGTCCCTCCTCCCTCCTCCGCCTCCTCCTCTCCCTCCTCCTCCTCCTTCCTCCTCTCCTACCTCTTCTTCTTTCTCCTCCTCCTTCTTGTCTTCCTCCTCTTCCTCCTCTTCCTCCTCCTCTCCCTTCTCCTCCTCCTCTCCCTCCTCCTCCTCCTTCCTCCTCTCCTACTTCTTCTTCTTTCTCCTCCTCCTTCCCCTTCTTCTTCCTTCCTCCTCTCCTCGTCTTCCTCCTCCTCTCCCTTCTTCTCTTCCTCCTCTTCCTCCTCCTCTCCCTTCTCCTCCTCCTTCCTCCTCTCCCTCTCTTCTTCTTTCTCCTCCTCTTCCTCCTCTCCCTCCTTCCTCCTCTCCCTCTCTTCTTCTTTCTCCTCCTCTTCCTCCTCTCCCTCCTTCCTCTTCTTCTTTCTCCTCCTCCTCCTCCTTCCCCTTCCTCTTCCTCCCTCCTCTCCTCCTTCTCCCTCCTACCTCCTCTTCCTCCTCCTCCTCTTCCTCCGCAAGAAAACGTGTCCCATAATCAAGGATTTTAGCAACAATCACAAAAAACTCCACATTTTTCAGTACTGTACTGCAGTACTTTATTGCAGTACATTATTGCAGTACTTTATTGCAGTACTTTACTGCAGTACCTTCATGGAGGCCTTGAGCTCCGAGGCGTCGAACTGGGCCGTGCTCTTCATCAGACCCAGGACCAGGGCCTCCAGGGGCCCGGACAGCGCTGCCTTCAGGGCCACGTTCAGATCCTGGGAAAACACACACTCTACATAGTTACATCTGTTTCACTGCTCCTTCTCCTCCTCTCCCTCCTCATCCTCCCCCTCCTCCGTTGCATAGTTTGTCCACCAGAGGACGCTCTACAACGTCCCTGTTAGTGATGGCGTTGCATAGTCTGTCCACCAGAGGACGCTCTACAACGTCCCTGTTAGTGATGGCGTTGCATAGTCTGTCCACCAGAGGACACTCTACAACGTCCCTGTTAGTGATGGCGTTGCATAGTCTGTCCACCAGAGGACGCTCTACAACGTCCCTGTTAGTGATGGCGTTGCATAGTCTGTCCACCAGAGGACGCTCTACAACGTCCCTGTTAGTGATGGCGTTGCATAGTCTGTCCACCAGAGGACGCTCTACAACGTCCCTGTTAGTGATGGCGTTGCATAGTCTGTCCACCAGAGGACGCTCTACAACGTCCCTGTTAGTGATGGCGTTGCATGGTCTGTCCACCAGAGGACGGACACCTGATATCTACTACTATATACACTAATTCAAGCCTTTGAAAATCATATACAGTATATGTGTATTTATTATATTTCATATTTCTTTCTGACCTTCTTGGCGATGCGTTCGTACTCGAAGGCGATGTCCCTCCGCTGCTCGTAGCTGCGTCGCGTCAGGACGTCGATGACGGTCTGCTCGTCCACACCTGCACCACGCACGCTTCAGTTAGGTTCACTTCATGTCAATATATATATATATGTATATATAGTGTTTATTTATATATATATATATAAACTATATATGCCAGCTCTCTATCTATCTCTCATCTCTTCATCTCGCTCGCTCTCTCTCTCTCTTTCTGTCTGTCTCTCTGTCTGTCTTTCTGTCTCTGTCTGTGTGTCTGTCTTTCACCTTTAGTCTTGAGGGCCGTCTCGATCCTGGCGGCGTCTCTCGCCGGGTCAAAGTCCCGAGCCGGCACCACGGTGGGGAATTTGGGCTCTGCTTCCTACACAAGACAGAGGGGGGGATGATTTCTCTCAGTCAGAGACAACATGGACAGAGAGAGACAAAGAGGGGGGGGGACAACATGGCGGCTCTGACGCAGCGGGATTCAAGGCGTTTACGCTGATCGATGCTGACTGAAACATTCGGTCAGAGTGGAGATTTCTCAAAAGATCTCTTTTTCTGGGATTTGGGGTTATTTTGTGTCTCTGGTGCTTCCACACACACACACACACACACACACACACTAGGGAAAAACCATCCATAGTGTTTTGAGAGAGATTAAAAAATGCAGGAAAAAATATTAGAATTTTAGGAAAAAAATGCTGGATTTTTTTTAAAAATTTCAGCACCAAAGGCAGAAAAATTCTTACAATTTTAGCAAAATATACAGAAAAAATTCTTAAAATTTTAGCAAAAAATGCAGAAACATTCTTAAAAATTTAGGAAAAAATACTGGAAAGGTTTTTTTAAATTTCAGCACAAAAGGCAGAAAAAAATCTTAAAATTTTAGCAAAATATGCAGAAAAAAATCTTAAAAGTTTAACAAAAAATGCAGAAAAAATTCTTAAAATGTTAACAAAAAATGCAGAAAAAAATCTTAAAATTTTAGGAAAAAATGCTGGAATTTTTTTTTAAATTTCAGCACAAAAGGCAGAAAAAAATCTTAAACTTTTAGGGCAAAATGCTGGAAAGGCTTTTTAAATTTCAGCACAAAATGCAGGATTATTTTTTTTAATTTCAGGGTTAAAGTTGACCCAACTTCAATTTTCTGCTTAATGCTTAAAACGCCCCAAACTATATATATATATATATATACACTGTATATATATACATACTGTATAGTGGACATCTGTGTGTCCTGTGATGAGGGGAGACTCACCCCCCCGTACGACAGCGTCAGCTGACCCAGAAACTCAGAGACGAGCGCCATGTTGACTCAGACCTGCAGGAGACAACAGTTATTAATTAATATTAATAATAATGTATTAATTATTATTATTAGTAATTTATTAATTATTATTAAGTCATGTCACTGTGGTTGCCTCGGTTGCTTTAGAACGAGCAAAAAAGATTTTTTTGATTGTTTCTGACGTTTTATGAACATTTTTATTACTTTTTCAACCTTCTTGTCACTTTTTTCCAAGAAAAATAAAATATATAAATATATTTTATTTTTTCGGACTTTCCTCGCGCGGAGACGCGTGAGTTTTGATTTCATGTCAGCGGCGCCCTAACTTCCCGTTTCCAGGTTTCCTCTTCACATGAGACGAGGAAACGATGGTCCGTTAACACCGAGACCTTCGGAATCCTAAGGGCAGTGAACGCCTCATTATAGGTGTGTTTGATTTATGGACCAGGACGTGGCAGAGGGTGTGTTTGCAGATAAGGACGAATGGACAGAACAAAGAGATCTCAACACACACACACACACACACACACACACACACACACACACACACACACACATATATACAAACAGACACACACATATATATATACACAGACACACACACACACAGACACACACACACACACACACACTGAACTTAAACGAAGTGACTCAATGGAATCAATCTCTGTAAGTTCTAAGTTTGATTTGTAATAATCAATAAAGTTATCGTGATTTAACACCCTCCCCCCCTCACCCCCCCCTTACAGAACATGAATGAAAACAGGAAGTGTGTGCAGGTCAGTGTTTTTTCTGTCACCTAGCAACAGCTGATATACGGACACTCCTGCACTTCCTGTCCCACAGAGACCTTCTGTTGGAGTTTAACAACTTTGTTAACATTTGTGTATCTAAAGTCTCTTTTTAATTCCCCAAAATAACATGATTGATTCCACCCAACGCTCTTTGCCAAGTACAAATCTCTACTTTCATTAATTTTGGGGCGTCTTATTCAATTTTATAGCATTGTAAAACAAATGGAAGTGTTTTTGAAATAGTATTGAGTAAAAGTTGACATATTCCAATCTGTGATTATCATCAACATCCATTCCTTTAATTTTAGTCTCAATAATTCCTAATTTCTGCTTTTCTAACTCAAACATTAGGTATAATTTACTATAAATGAGGTTTATTGACCATAAATTCCAAAAATAACTAAAACTAAAGTTAATAAGTTAGTGATACGTAGTGTTAAATGTCAAAAACGTAAGAAAGTTAAACCTCGAGTGCATTCTCCACCTCTCTGTGATCTCCCCTCCCTCCATCTGACACCTACATGACACTCTGGTAATTACAGAGAGCAGCGTGGTCTGCAGGGAGGACTCCACCCCCCCACCCCCCCCGGTCCACCAACCCTGGAGCGCCTCCACCTAGTCGCCTGACTGAGATCTCATCTTAAGTAGAATAGAAGAAGAAGAATATATATATATATATATATATATATATATATATATATATATATATATATATATATATATATATATATATATTTATGCAGATTTTGGTCCTTTAGTGTGAGGGATTTGTTCCTGGAAAGTCCTGGAAAATACTTGGAAGTTTGGAAACCCTGAATATAAAGCTTCACTATCAGGCATAGGCGGGGGTGCTCGAGCACCCTCCGAGACCCCACCGAGCCCCCACTGGCACCCACTAGCACCCACCGAGCCCCCACTAACACCCACTAGCACCCACCGAGCCCCCACTAAAACCCACTAGCACCCACCGAGCCCCCACTGGCACCCACTAGCACCCACCGAGCCCCCACTAATACCCACTAGCACCCACCGAGCCCCCACTAAAACCCACTAGCACCCACCGAGCCCCACTAAAACCCACTAGCACCCACCGAGCCCCCACTAATACCCACTAGCACCCACCGAGCCCCCACTAAAACCCACTAGCACCCACCGAGCCCCCACTAAAACCCATTAGCACCCACCGAGCCCCCACTAACACCCACTAGCACCCACCGAGCCCCCACTAACACCCACTAGCACCCACCGAGCCCCCACTAACACCCACTAGCACCCACCGAGCCCCCACTGGCACCCACTAGCACCCACCGAGCCCCCACTAATACCCACTAGCACCCACCGAGCCCCCACTAAAACCCACTAGCACCCACCGAGCCCCCACTAAAACCCACTAGCACCCACCGAGCCCCCACTAGCACCCACCGAGCCCCCACTAACACCCACTAGCACCCACCGAGCCCCCACTAACACCCACTAGCACCCACCGAGCCCCCACTAACACCCACTAGCACCCACCGAGCCCCCACTAAAACCCACTAGCACCCACCGAGCCCCCACTAAAACCCACTAGCACCCACCGAGCCCCCACTAACACCCACTAGCACCCACCGAGCCCCCACTAACACCCACTAGCACCCACCGAGCCCCCACTAACACCCACTAGCACCCACCGAGCCCCCACTAATACCCACTAGCACCCACCGAGCCCCCACTAAAACCCACTAGCACCCACCGAGCCCCCACTAACACCCACTAGCACCCACCGAGCCCCCACTAACACCTACTAGCACCCACCGAGCCCCCACCGAGCCCCCACTAGCACCCACTAGCACCCACCGAGCCCCCACTAACACCCACTAGCACCCACCGAGCCCCCACTAAAACCCACTAGCACCCACCGAGCCCCCACTAACACCCACTAGCACCCACCGAGCCCCCACTAAAACCCACTAGCACCCACCGAGCCCCCACTAACACCCACTAGCACCCACCGAGCCCCCACTAGTCCCCACTAGCCCCCACTGATACCCACCGAGCACCCACTAGCACCCACCGAGTCCCCACTAGCCCCCACTAGCCCCCACTGAACACCCACCGAGCACCCACTAGCACCCACCGAGCCCCCACATGTGCCAGACTGTCCGCTGCAGGGGAACAATGTTGTGTTGCATTTACCCTCCCGTTGTCCTCAGTCACATTTCACCCAAATTTTCACAAAGTCTCTAAATCAGAAATCTGGGTTTCCTTCAACTAAACAGTAAAATAACAGCGTGGATGTTTCCATCCGACGCTCCTCACACGTTACATAACTCATCAGGTCCCTGGTCTCAGTGAAGTTGGGAGTTTTTATTTAATTTATAGCATTTGAAGAAAGAAGAAGACTCAAGAACACTGAAAAAAGTGAGAGAAATGTGGGAAAAAAAACAGCAAAAACGTCCCAAAAACACAGAAATTATCGACAAAGATGTCGTAAAAAGTGAGAAAGAACTTCAGGAAAAGTTAGAAAATGTTAAAAAGTGACAACACATGTAGGAGAAAACGTCAAAAACCTCAAAAACCTCAGAGGTGATCGTGTTTCTTACCTTCAGCAGCAGCAGCAGCTCCGTTATGATCCAGCACGGGAAAGGGCGTGGTGTTAAATACACACACACACACACACACACACACACACACACACACACACTCCCACACACACACACTCACACACACACACACACATTCCCACACACACACTGCCCTATCTTTGTGCCAGGATGACTCAATGCACTAAACGATTACACATCAGACCGAACACATTCCTCGGCTGCTCTCTGTCTCCGTTCCAAGGTCGGGGACCCTGCTGGTTTCTGATTGGCTGCCAGGTTGGCTGGCTTCTGATTGGCTGCCAGGTTGGTTGGCTTCTGATTGGCTGGCAGCTTGGCTGGTCTCTGATTGGCTGGCAGGTTGGCATGTGTCCATTACAGTAGTAAATGGGGACGCCTGAGACGTTTATACACTGGTCTGATAATTAAGGGTGTTTGTTGTGTCTCCATGGAGACCTGGGACCTCGTTAGCCACACTGGACAAATCTGCTCCTCATGGTTTCTTTTATTTCACAGAGATGCTCACAGGTCTCTGAGCTGGGTCCGTGTCTCAAGTCTCTGAGCTGGGTCCGTGTCTCAAGTCTCTGAGCTGGGTCAGAGTCAAGTCTCTGAGCTGGGTCCGTGTCTTAAGTCTCTGAGCTGGTCAGTGTCAAGTCTCTGAGCTGGGTCCGTGTCTCAAGTCTCTGAGCTGGGTCAGAGTCAAGTCTCTGAGCTGGGTCCGTGTCTCAAGTCTCTGAGCTGGGTCAGAGTCAAGTCTCTGAGCTGGGTCCGTGTCTCAAGTCTCTGAGCTGGGTCAGAGTCAAGTCTCTGAGCTGGGTCAGAGTCAAGTCTCTGAGCTGGGTCCGTGTCTCAAGTCTCTGAGCTGTGGTGATTCACCTCAAGTTGTGGGGCTTGTTCACTGAGTTCCTGTAACTGAATAACTTACTCAGATCCATAAAACCCCGCCTGCACTGCCCCGACCCCCCCACGCCCAAGGTATCAATCCCTGTCTAGATAAGGATTATCAGACCTGGTTGACCAGTAACAAAATCCTCCTCGAGTCCACGTCCACACCCTGAGACTTTATAGTGAACTGTACAGAGTCCCAAAGTCCGGACTCACAGACTCAGATTAGGACAAGCTATGGGACGTCCTGCGGAGTCAATGGAAGATGCACAGACAGAGAGACATGTCTCAAAAAAAGAGTCTCAGCGGTGCCGGAGGAGCAATAAAAGACAAGCTTTATCTGCATCGTCATAGCGATGTGTTGATAGCGTCGTTGTTTTCCTGGGGGTCGGGTCCCTGGGTCCCGGGGACCTGGGACCTGGGTCCCCCCTGGGACCCGGGTCCCCCCTGCTCAGTAAAATGAAACCACTATTAATAGTAACGTAGTAATGTAAGACTGTTACATTATACTGGGGACAATAACAATACAACAATAAATACAATTAATACATGATGTCTTCCAGAATGACTAATACATTCTGACCAATCAAATTGGTTTAATAGACAATTATTTGTTGTTTACTTATTTGGCACTTTGATACATTTTATTGTATTTCAGCATGTGCTATATAAATTAATTTTATTTTTAAATCTTCCCTATTTGAATCAATAGAAATAACAGGACTTTATCATTCTTAGCATGTCATTACTTAATTATATTAAGTTGTGCTTAAGTTATGTTTTTAAGTTCTGCTTACTTATACACAAAATAGGTCAAATTAATCAAAAGATATTAGGTCAAATTACTCAAAATGAAGAACATGTTGCACCAACTTAACATAATTAACTTAGTACAACTTTTTCTAAAACTGAGGATACACTACTTGTAATGTATTTAATTAGTGTGTGTGTGTATATATGTGTGTGTGTGTGTGTCTCTGTGTATATGTGTGTATGTGTGTGTGTGTGTGTGTGTGTGTGTGTGTGTGTGTGTATGGTAAGATCTATAAAGTAACCACGTCTCTTTATTATCATAAACATTGAATATTTTTCTCACATGAACATTAAACTGACAGTAGAACATTTCTCCTCATCAATAACATCAAACACCAATAATCACTAATATCATCACAATTATGCAAATCAACATCAGCTGTTACATATATAATAATAATAATAATAATAATAACATCAGCTGTTACATATATAATTATAATAATAATAATAACATCAGCTGATACATATATAATAATAATAATATCAGCTGTTACATATATAATAATAATAATAATAATAATAATAACATCAGCTGTTACATATATAATAATAATAATAATAATAACATCAGCTGTTACACCTGCACTCATACCCAAAACCCAACATGACTGTAATGTATATATATTATTATTAAAATCCCACTTCTTCAGCATAATATTCAGCTACAGTCATACTCAAAACTCAACATGACTGTATGTAATATATATATATATATATATATATATATATATATATATAGATGGATAAAACTCAACATGACTTGGTCTTTAATATATATATAGTATCTTATTAAAATCCACTTCTGCAGCATATTTCCTCCAGAAGCAGCTGTATTGAAATAAATTTAGGAGGATCGGGGGTTGGTCGGCACCCCAGGAAATGATCACACTGGACTCAGGTTAGAATGATACAATATATGGCGTTTATTGCCAATCTCAACCCACAATCCCTCACACTTGGTTACACATAATCAAACAGAAAACGAGGGTTACCGTCTTACCGCCAATTGGTGGAGAGCCAACACCCCGGTAGATCCCCTGTGCAACCAGCTGGGCGTCTCGTACGTGACCCACAGCAGACTCTACCAGAGCGCAGGGACCCCCTGCTCTTTATAGTTTTACCAACGGCAGACCGCGTGTGAGCCTGACGGGCCAAGTTAGGCCCACAGGCAGCCTACCCCTCCCATCACTAGAGCACTGGCGTACAGCAAGTTTCAATCAAAAGTAAAACAGTATTTGGTTGATTTACACAAGTGTTTCATCTCTCGTTATCACTTTGGTCAAAGTGACCCAGAAAAGCAAGCTTTCAATCAAAAGTAAAACAGTATTTGGTTATGTAAGCACCTTCAGATTAGCACACACACATTCCTTATTTGGGAATTGATCAGAGCAACACCAAACTGTGATGATTTTACTATCACAGCAGCTCAGCTGGAGTTTCTCATTCGGGGCTTTGGAAATATTTTAATACCGAGGAATGTTTTCATCATGTCGGTTACTAAAACCATCAAATCTGATTTCTTCTTCTATCATGGACAATAACTACAACTAGGAAGATATGATATATAAATACATACATATATTATATCCACACACACACTAATGGGATTTATTTTTTTACGCCAAAAAACTACTTTGAGCGCTCTTCCCTACTCTCCTCTCTCCCCCTTCTCTCCTCTCCCCTCCTCTCCTCCTTCTCTCCTCTCTCCTCCTTCTCTCTCCTCTCCCCCTTCTCCTCTCCTCCTTCTCTCCTTCTCTCTCTCTCCTCCTTCTCTCTCCTTCTCTCCTTCTCTCCTCCTTCTCTCCTCTCTCCCCTCTCTACTTCTCTCCCCTTCTCTACTCCTTCTCTCCTCTCTCCTCCTTCTCTCCTCTCTCTCTCTCTCCTCTCCTCCTTCTCTCCTTCTCTCCTTCTCTCCTTCTCTCCTCTCTCTCCCTTGAACCTCACAGAGAAATCTCAGCAGGACAGATTCTGATTTCTACAGTTTTAGCGTCACCAGCCGGTCCCATATTGAAATAAGGGAAGAGTTTCTCAGTGAAAGTGTCTCTGAGAGTGCAGATGTGAGTGTTGTCTTCAGAGTTGTAGAAGGACACCTTCCCCCCCTCGTAGTCCAGCTGGACTCTGATCCTCTGGAGACTCTTCTTCACTGTGATGTTCGTACCAGATCCAACAGTGTATTTTCCACTGCGATACTTTAAACACCAGTATCCATATTTTGGTGAAGCAGATGCTTCTCCCTTCCTGTCAGCTGACTCTTTGGCTAACCCCAGAAGCCAGTGAGGATGATCTCCCACCTCCACGTCCCAGCTGTGTGTCCCTGATCTGAATCCCTCAGAGCCCAGGACATTGGCATACATGCTGTGTCTCTCTGGATTGTCTGGAAGTTGCTTTGTGTCTCCATGTCTCACACCGGTCAGATCATCAGACAGATAGAGCCAGCAGGCTGCAGTGTTTGGGTCCAGAATGACGGGACAGAAGTGGACCTTGTCCCTCATCTTCTCCCAGACTCTGAAGGCCAGGTTGCCCAGATGTTTGGCCACATCTGTCAGTGCTCCTGAGATCAGCTGTGGGTCTGCCAGCGAGCTCTGGACTCTGGCTCTGCTCCGAGACGCTTTATAACTGCTGAGGAACGGCACGCTGGCTTTCTGCAAGTCTGCTTCCACAGCAGAGATGCTGTCTGACAGAGAGGACATCTGCTCCTGAATCCTCTTCATCTCTCTGGAGACAGCCTCCCCCCTCTGCTGCTCTTCCTCCCTCAGAGCTGCCAGTCTGGACTCCTCTTCCTCTTTCAGGAACTGGTGCAGCTTGTTGAACTGGGCTCTGATCTGCGTCTCTGTGGACAGCAGCTGCTTCTTGGAGA
>CM057237.1:38469141-38511641 GCA_029931835.1 Etheostoma nigrum
TCAGATACAGTATTAGGGACCACTAAGGTCTATATAAAGAGACTTCAGATACAGTATTAGGGACCACTAAGGTCTATATAAAGAGACTTCAGATACAGTATTAGGGACCACTAAGGTCTATATAAAAGAGACTTCAGATACAGTATTAGGGGACCACTAAGGTCTATATAAAAGAGACTTCAGATACAGTATTAGGGACCACTAAGGTCTATATAAAAGAGACTTCAGATACAGTATTAGGGACCACTAAGGTCTATATAAAGAGACTTCAGATACAGTATTAGGGGACCACTAAGGTCTATATAAAGAGACTTCAGATACAGTATTAGGGGACCACTAAGGTCTATATAAAAGAGACTTCAGATACAGTATTAGGGGACCACTAAGGTCTATATAAAAGAGACTTCAGATACAGTATTAGGGGACCACTAAGGTCTATATAAAGAGACTTCAGATACAGTATTAGGGACCACTAAGGTCTATATAAAAGAGACTTCAGATCCAGTATTAGGGACCACTAAGGTCTATATAAAGAGACTTCAGATACAGTATTAGGGGACCACTAAGGTCTATATAAAGAGACTTCAAATACAGTTTTAGGGACCACTAAGGTCTATATAAAGAGACTTCAGATACAGTATTAGGGACCACTAAGGTCTATATAAAGAGACTTCAGATCCAGTATTAGGGACCACTAAGGTCTATATAAAGAGACTTCAGATACAGTATTAGGGGACCACTAAGGTCTATATAAAAGAGACTTCAGATACAGTATTAGGGACCACTAAGGTCTATATAAAAGAGACTTCAGATCCAGTATTAGGGACCACTAAGGTCTATATAAAGAGACTTCAGATACAGTATTAGGGGACCACTAAGGTCTATATAAAAGAGACTTCAGATACAGTATTAGGGACCACTAAGGTCTATATAAAAGAGACTTCAGATACAGTATTAGGGACCACTAAGGTCTATATAAAGAGACTTCAGATACAGTATTAGGGACCACTAAGGTCTATATAAAGAGACTTCAGATACAGTATTAGGGGACCACTAAGGTCTATATAAAAGAGACTTCAGATCCAGTATTAGGGACCACTAAGGTCTATATAAAAGAGACTTCAGATACAGTATTAGGGGACCACTAAGGTCTATATAAAAGAGACTTCAGATACAGTATTAGGGGACCACTAAGGTCTATATAAAAGAGACTTCAGATACAGTATTAGGGGACCACTAAGGTCTATATAAAAGAGACTTCAGATACAGTATTAGGGACCACTAAGGTCTATATAAAAGAGACTTCAGATACAGTATTAGGGGACCACTAAGGTCTATATAAAGAGACTTCAGATACAGTATTAGGGGACCACTAAGGTCTATATAAAAGAGACTTCAGATACAGTATTAGGGGACCACTAAGGTCTATATAAAAGAGACTTCAGATACAGTATTAGGGACCACTAAGGTCTATATAAAGAGACTTCAGATCCAGTATTAGGGACCACTAAGGTCTATATAAAGAGACTTCAGATACAGTATTAGGGGACCACTAAGGTCTATATAAAAGAGACTTCAGATACAGTATTAGGGACCACTAAGGTCTATATAAAAGAGACTTCAGATACAGTATTAGGGGACCACTAAGGTCTATATAAAGAGACTTCAGATACAGTATTAGGGGACCACTAAGGTATATATAAAAGAGACTTCAGATACAGTATTAGGGGACCACTAAGGTCTATATAAAAGAGACTTCAGATACAGTATTAGGGACCACTAAGGTCTATATAAAAGAGACTTCAGATACAGTATTAGGGACCACTAAGGTCTATATAAAGAGACTTCAGATACAGTATTAGGGGACCACTAAGGTCTATATAAAGAGACTTCAGATACAGTATTAGGGACCACTAAGGTCTATATAAAAGAGACTTCAGATCCAGTATTAGGGGACCACTAAGGTCTATATAAAGAGACTTCAGATACAGTATTAGGGGACCACTAAGGTCTATATAAAAGAGACTTCAGATACAGTATTAGGGGACCACTAAGGTCTATATAAAGAGACTTCAGATACAGTATTAGGGACCACTAAGGTCTATATAAAAGAGACTTCAGATACAGTATTAGGGACCACTAAGGTCTATATAAAAGAGACTTCAGATACAGTATTAGGGACCACTAAGGTCTATATAAAAGAGACTTCAGATACAGTATTAGGGGACCACTAAGGTCTATATAAAAGAGACTTCAGATACAGTATTAGGGACCACTAAGGTCTATATAAAGAGACTTCAGATACAGTATTAGGGGACCACTAAGGTCTATATAAAGAGACTTCAGATACAGTATTAGGGGACCACTAAGGTCTATATAAAAGAGACTTCAGATCCAGTATTAGGGGACCACTAAGGTCTATATAAAAGAGACTTCAGATACAGTATTAGGGACCACTAAGGTCTATATAAAGAGACTTCAGATACAGTATTAGGGGACCACTAAGGTCTATATAAAAGAGACTTCAGATACAGTATTAGGGACCACTAAGGTCTACATAAAGAGACTTCAGATACAGTATTAGGGGACCACTAAGGTCTATATAAAAGAGACTTTAGATACAGTATTAGGGACCACTAAGGTCTATATAAAGAGACTTCAGATACAGTATTAGGGACCACTAAGGTCTATATAAAGAGACTTCAGATACAGTATTAGGGACCACTAAGGTCTATATAAAGAGACTTCAGATACAGTATTAGGGACCACTAAGGTCTACATAAAGAGACTTCAGATACAGTATTAGGGGACCACTAAGGTCTATATAAAGAGACTTCAGATACAGTATTAGGGACCACTAAGGTCTATATAAAAGAGACTTCAGATACAGTATTAGGGACCACTAAGGTCTATATAAAGAGACTTCAGATACAGTATTAGGGACCACTAAGGTCTATATAAAGAGACTTCAGATACAGTATTAGGGACCACTAAGGTCTATATAAAGAGACTTCAGATACAGTATTAGGGACCACTAAGGTCTATATAAAGAGACTTCAGATACAGTATTAGGGACCACTAAGGTCTATATAAAAGAGACTTCAGATACAGTATTAGGGACCACTAAGGTCTACATAAAGAGACTTCAGATACAGTATTAGGGGACCACTAAGGTCTATATAAAGAGACTTCAGATACAGTATTAGGGACCACTAAGGTCTATATAAAGAGACTTCAGATACAGTATTAGGGGACCACTAAGGTCTATATAAAGAGACTTCAGATACAGTATTAGGGACCACTAAGGTCTACATAAAGAGACTTCAGATACAGTATTAGGGGACCACTAAGGTCTATATAAAGAGACTTCAGATACAGTATTAGGGACCACTAAGGTCTATATAAAAGAGACTTCAGATACAGTATTAGGGACCACTAAGGTCTATATAAAGAGACTTCAGATACAGTATTAGGGACCACTAAGGTCTATATAAAAGAGACTTCAGATACAGTATTAGGGACCACTAAGGTCTACATAAAGAGACTTCAGATACAGTATTAGGGGACCACTAAGGTCTATATAAAGAGACTTCAGATACAGTATTAGGGGACCACTAAGGTCTATATAAAGAGACTTCAGATACAGTATTAGGGGACCACTAAGGTCTATATAAAGAGACTTCAGATACAGTATTAGGGGACCACTAAGGTCTATATAAAGAGACTTCAGATACAGTATTAGGGACCACTAAGGTAATAAATACCCCCCCCCCGGGGGTGCAAACCTGTCCCCGTGAGCCACAGACATGTGGGACACATGTCCACAGACAGACAAAAGCAGGATTATCAGGACGAGTGAGGGAGCGAAATGAAAGAGAAAAATGTCGTCCTCTGAACACGCGACTCGTATTCAGGTCGTCAGAAACCCGACGCTCTGCATCAGGTTACAGCCAGACCCCCCCTCAGACCCCCCCTCAGACCCCGTCCCCCTACGTCTGGATCCAACATGTCTGTCTTCTGCATCCCTCCGTCCCTCCATCCCTCCGTCTTTGTGTCCTTACCTCCTTCCCCGCGGCCTCGCCGTCCGCTTCATGTCTGCATCCTTCCCCTCGCTGCAGCTTCACTCACACACACACACACACACACACACACACACACACACACACACACAGAAAACAGCAGGATTGGTGTCAACGCCGCCCGACGACCCCCTCCACACACACTCTCTCTCTCTGTTCCCCTAGCAACAGCACAGCAGCATCACACCTCCTCTAGCCCCTCCTCCTCTCCGTCACCAGATAAATATTTCAGCCTCAACTGAAGCAGAGCAGCTGCTCCTCCCCCCACTGAAATATTAAACATGTGTGTGTGTGTGTGTGTGTCTGTGTGTGTCTGTGTGTGTCTGTGTATGCATATGTGTGTGTGTGTCTCTGTGTGTGTGTCTATGTATGCATATGTGTGTGTGTGTGTGTCTATGTATGCATATGTGTGTGTGTCTCTGTGTGTGTGTGTGTGTGTGTGTGTGTCTATGTATGCATATGTGTGTGTGTGTGTGTCTCTGTGTGTGTGTGTGTGTCTATGTATGCATGTGTGTGTGTGTCTATGTATGCATATGTGTGTGTGTGTCTATGTATGCATATGTGTGTGTGTGTCTATGTATGCATATGTGTGTGTGTGTGTGTGTCTGTGTGTGTGTGTCTATGTATGCATATGTGTGTGTGTGTGTGTCTGTGTGTGTGTGTCTATGTATGCATATGTGTGTGTGTGTGTGTCTATGTATGCATATGTGTGTGTGTGTCTCGTGTGTGTGTGTGTGTGTGTGTGTCTATGTATGCATATGTGTGTGTGTGTCTCTGTGTGTGTGTGTGTCTATGTATGCATATGTGTGTGTGTGTCTCTGTGTGTGTGTGTGTGTGTGTGTCTATTTATGCATGTGTGTGTGTGTGTGTGTGTCTCTGTGTGCATATGTGTGTGTGTGTCTGTGTGTGTCTGTGTGTGTGTGTGTGTGTGTGTGTGTGTGTGTGTGTGTGTGTGTGTCTATGTATGCATATGTGTGTGTGTGTCTGTGTGTGTGTGTGTGTGTGTGTGTCTATGTATGCATGTGTGTGTGTGTGTGTGTCTCTGTGTGCATATGTGTGTGTGTGTCTATGTATGCATATGTGTGTGTGTGTCTGTGTGTGTGTGTGTGTGTGTGTGTGTGTGTGTGTATGTCTATGTATGCATATGTGTGTGTGTGTCTGTGTGTGTGTGTGTGTGTGTCTGTGTCTGCATATGTGTGTGTGTGTGTCTCTGTGTGTGTGTGTGTCTATGTATGCATATGTGTGTGTGTGTCTGTGTGTGTGTGTGTGTGTCTATGTATGCATATGTGTGTGTGTGTCTCTTTGTGTGTGTGTGTGTCTATGTATGCATATGTGTGTGTGTGTCTGTGTGTGTGTGTGTGTGTCTATGTATGCATATGTGTGTGTGTGTCTCTTTGTGTGTGTGTGCTGTTGTCTATGTATCTGTGTCATCTTTTCAATCAATAAGGAGGTGCTAGGTGGTCTGGTGGGGGGATTTTCCAATACAAGTGTCCTTACACACACACACACACACACACACACACACACACACACACACACACACACACACCCCCCTTTACCCAGCGCTTGCTGTGTCTCAGTTCTCTAGCGGCTCACCTGCGCCCACTTCCTGCCCCCGGGGCCCCCCCGTCCTCCTCGCAGGTGCATCCCTTCGTCCCTGCAGCTCCTCGGTCCTCGCCGCTCCACAACCCCCCCCGCTGCGTCCAAGCGTCCCCCCGGTGCGTCCAAGCGTCCTCCTGTTGCGTCAGAGCGTCCCCCCGTTGCGTCAGAGCGTCCCCTTGTCTCCACGGCTCTGTCCTTCCAGCTCTTAAAGAGGCCGTGGAGGGTGAGGACCGCCAGCGTCCACACGACGTACATCACGCCACCCGGCGGGTCCAGGTCTCCTCCGAGAGACCAGTCCGACTCAAGGACACGGCGGGGACAACCAGAGTCTCCACGGTAACAATATTATCAAAGTACCGCTTTATGCGGGGTTATATGCTACGGATGGCGGCGATTACATCATATCCGTTTCCAGGGAAACGAAGCCAAAACAGAAAAAATCAGAACATCCATGTTCAGGTCTTCATCAGACTGACTGACTCTTCTCAGGAAACCACTCAGAAATCTCTAATATAAAGTATATATTGTCTATATTTTGGGTATTATTGCATTATTATATAAGAAAATTGAGAATTAATCCAATCGGCACCCATGTCTCAGGAAGATTAGAATCAGGACTAACGTCCTAATATTAATAATTAATATTACTCCATATGGTCCCGGGCCTGGTCTGAAGCTTTCTCGCCCTCTCTCCTTTTATATCTCACCTGCTTCACCTTTGTACTGAGTCCCGCCCCCCCCACAGTCCACAGAGCTGATAAAACCTGAGGACTTTGTCCCGTCGTCTCTTTGGCGCCTGCTGTTGTTGTCACGTCCGCAGTTATTAGGCAGGTAACCCACCAGGTAACCGGCCAGGTAACCCCACAGGTAACCCGCCAGGTAACCCAACAGGTAACCCCACCAGGTAACCCCTACAGGTAACCCACCAGGTAACCCAACAGGTAACCCCTACAGGTAACCCCGCCAGGTAACCCACCAGGTAACCCACCAGGTAACCCAACAGGTAACCCCTACAGGTAACCCACCAGGTAACCCAACAGGTAACCCACCAGGTAACCCACCAGGTAACCCACCAGGTAACCCAACAGGTAACCCCACCAGGTAACCCCACCAGGTAACCCCACAGGTAACCCACCAAGTAACCCCAACAGGTAACCCCTACAGGTAACCCACCAGGTAACCCCTACAGGTAACCCCAACAGGTAACCCACCAGGTAACCCCAACAGGTAACCCACCAGGTAACCCCAACAGGTAACCCACCAGGTAACCCCTACAGGTAACCCACCAGGTAACCCCTACAGGTAACCCACCAGGTAACCCCTACAGGTAACCCAACAGGTAACCCCACAGGTAACCCCAACAGGTAACCCAACAGGTAACCCCTACAGGATAACCCACCAGGTAACTTTTTCCCTCAGTTTTTCATCTGGTTTTTAGAGTGTCCATGGGGTCCTTTAACAGTCCTACAATGTCCATGGGGTCCATTAATAGTCCCTGAAGGACCCCCGGGTCCGTCCTCTTCTCCTCTATTAAATCTAAATGATCCACCAATGAAAGAAGCCGCTGCAGACTTCCTGATGTTTCCCATCCACACATCGGTCCCACAGAGAAACAGCCACTCAGGACACTTGTCTCAGTTGTCGCCGCTTATCCAGAAGTTCAGTTAGAAGTCTGTCCGAGAGAGACTGGGAAGACTCGTCTGTCTCCGTCCCGGTGTCCTCTGTCCTCTGCTCAGTCCTGCAGATTACAGCCGTCCTGGCTCTCTTATCCAGACTGACCGTGAGAATCCAAATCCTACACTTCGTCCGTCTCTCTCCAGGTTTGTCCCCCCCCCCCCAGTATTCCAGTGTCGACAAACTGTGAACCCTCGTCTCTCTCCGTCCTGTTATCCTTCGCTACTTGTTAGTAAAAATCCAAATAATCTGTTGAGTCTTCCAACTTCCCCTCCATGTTTTTATTGTCTCCATCCTCCGGCTGTCCCTCGTCTCTCTCTGTCCCGTTACCCTCTGCCTCTGTCCCACAGATTAAAGCCGAGGCAGGTCGGGTCTTCACCTCCGTCAGACTGAGTGAATGACAGAAATGGAGAGAGAGAGAGAGAGAGAGAGAGCCCTCCACTCTGAGTGAACCTCTCTCGCCCCCCCTCCCTGTCCCGGGACCATCTGTTGTCTCTGCAGGATGAAACTCTGCAGAGGACCACGAACGCACTCTGGTGATGTAACGCATCACGTTTATTAGAGATTTAAATACACTTCTCCTTCTGCAGGTCAAAGGTGACCTGGAAACCTGACCAACCCCCCCCCCGTCCCCCGTCCCCCCCGTCCTCAGTGGGAGCTGACACTCTGAATCCCAGCCAGAGAACCGTGATGCATTATGGGTCAGGACCTCGCTGTCCACGGAGGCCTACAGCACACACAAAGAGGACCCTTCCAGTCCACCGAACGCTTTCAGGGTCCAAACGAGGGGGGGGGGGTCACAAACTGTCACACAGCTACGGGACGTATTGTCGTACTGGGATAGATATTAATTTTGATATTTTTAAACATGTAAAATTATAATAAGTTATGGGAAAATGCATCAAAATACAGAAGATTCACAAAAATATAAAGCACACCGAGTCTCTCTCTCTCCCTCCCCCTTTCTCTCTCTCTCTCTCTCTCTCTGAGTGAAGAGTCTCTCTCCCTCCCCCTCTCTCTCTCTCTCTCTCTCTCTGAGTGAAGAGTCTCTCTCCCTCCCCTTTCTCTCTCTCTCTCTCTCTCTCTCTGAGTGAAGAGTCTCTCTCCCTCCCCCTTTCTCTCTCTGAGCATTTTCATACAGTAGATTCACAACAATATAGGGCACACTGAGTCTCTCCCTCCCTCCCCCTCTCTCTCTCTCTCTCTCCCTCTCTCTCTCTCCCTCCCTCCCTCCCTCCCTCCCTCCCTCTGTGTGATGGTGGAGTCGGGCCGCCGTGGTCAGTCTGTCTCGCTGCCTACAGCTGTTTCCCACTCTTACTCGCTGCAGGGTTAGGAACACACATCACCGTTTCTTTCAACCAATAAGACATAACGTGGATGGTTAGTTTACTATAATTTGATATGCGGATATAAAGAAACATAACATATATTAAAGTTTTGATAAATAAAATGTATAAAAATAAAATTAAGATATGAAACTTAAACAAAAAAAAAAAAACTGTGTTGCCAACAAGGACGTTGTAGAGCGTCCTCTGGTGGACAGACTATGCAACGCCATCACTAACAGGGACGTTGTAGAGCGTCCTCTGGTGGACAGACTATGCAACGCCATCACTAACAGGGACGTTGTAGAGCGTCCTCTGGTGGACAGACTATGCAACGCCATCACTAACAGGGACATTGTAGAGCGTCCTCTGGTGGACAGACTATGCAACGCCATCACTAACAGGGACGTTGTAGAGCGTCCTCTGGTGGACAGACTATGCAACACCATCACTAACAGGGACGTTGTAGAACGTCCTCTGGTGGACAGACTATGCAACGCCATCACTAACAGGGACGTTGTAGAGCGTCCTCTGGTGGACAGACTATGCAACGCCATCACTAACAGGGACGTTGTAGAGCGTCTTCTGGTGGACAGACTATGCAACGCCATCACTGACAGGGACGTTGTAGAGCGTCCTCTGGTGGACAGACTATGCAACGCCATCACTAACAGGGACGTTGTAGAGCGTCCTCTGGTGGACAGACTATGCAACGCCATCACCAACAGGGACGTTGTAGAGCGTCCTCTGGTGGACAGACTATGCAACGCCATCACTAACAGGGACGTTGTAGAGCGTCCTCTGGTGGACAGACTATGCAACGCCATCACTAACAGGGACGTTGTAGAGCGTCCTCTGGTGGACAGACTGTGCAACAAAAACAACGCTCATAACTTCACCGACCATTTTTATTTTTTAAATATTCATTCATCAAAATCATTTGTCATTATAAAGGATTTTGATGAATATATATATATATTTTTTATTGGCATTATTATAAATGCCGATACTGATAGACTGGAAAATGCCTATTATTGGCCCATAACACCGATATATCGGTCGGGTCGGTTTCAATATAGAAAATTGATAAAAGAATGTTGAAAGACCTCTCTGGCAACCATCCCCTCATCGTGGTGGAGAGGTCTGTGTGTCCCTATGAACCTGAGGGCTATGTTGTCTGGAGCTGTGTGCTCCTGGTAGGGTCTCCCATGGCAAAGTGGTCTCAGGGGAGGGGCCAGACAAAGAATGGTTCAAAGATCCTATGATAAAGCAAGGAAGGGATCGAGGGACCCTGCTCGGAGGAAGCCCGGGACCCTGTCTGGAGCCAGGCCCAGACGGGGGGCTTGTCAGCGAGTCGGGTCGGACACAGCCCGAAAAAGCTACGTGGCTCCTCTCTCTCCATCCTATGGGCCCACCACCTGTGGGAGGAACCAAAGGGGTCGGGTGCACTGCCACATGGGTGGCAGCAAAGGTCAGGGGCTTCGACAGACCAGACCCAGGCGGCAGAGGCTCTGGGGACGTGGACTGTCTCCTCTCTGTGGGGGAAGGAGCCGGAACTTGTGCGGGAGGTGGAGCGCTACCAGTTAGATCTGGTGGGGCTTACCTCTACGCACAGTCTCGGTTCTGGAACCGTACTCCTGGATAGGGGTTGGACTCTGTCCTACTCTGGAGTTGCCCATGGTGTGAGGCGCCGGGCGGGTGTGAGGATACTCCCAAGCCTCCGGCTGAGCGCCCCTGCGTTAGAGTTTACCCCGGTGGACGAGAGGGTCGCCTCCCTACGCCTGCGGGTGATGGGGGGAGGACTCTGACTGTTGTTTGTGCATATGCACCAAACAAGAGTTCGGAGTATTCGGCCTTCTTGGAGACCTTAAATGGAGTCCTGTATGGGGCTCCAGTAGGGGACTCCATAGTCCTGCTGGGGGACTTCAATGCACACGTGGGCAATGATGGAGATACTTGGAGAGGCGTGATTGGGAGGACCGGGTCCCTGATCTGAACCAGAGTGGTTGTCCATCACAAACACATGATCAATATGGGACAACCATCACATGATCAATATGGGACAACATCACATGATCAATATGGGACAACATCACATGATCAATATGGGACAACATCACATGATCAATATGGGACAACCATCACATGATCAATATGGGACAACCATCACATGATCACTATGGGACAACATCACATGATCAATATGGGACAACCATCACATGATCAATATGGGACAACATCACATGATCAATATGGGACAACCATCACATGATCAATATGGGACAACCATCACATGATCAATATGGGACAACCATCACATGATCAATATGGGACAACCATCACATGATCAATATGGGACAACCATCACATGATCAATATGGGACAACAACACATGATCAATATGGGACAACATCACATGATCACTATGGGACAACATCACATGATCACTATGGGACAACCATCACATGATCACTATGGGACAACATCACATGATCAATATGGGACAACCTTCACATGATCACTATGGGACAACCATCACATGATCACTATGGGACAACATCACATGATCAATATGGGACAACCTTCACATGATCACTATGGGACAACCATCACATGATCACTATGGGACAACATCACATGATCACTATGGGACAACATCACATGATCACTATGGGACAACCATCACATGATCACTATGGGACAACATCACATGATCACTATGGGACAACATCACATGATCACTATGGGACAACATCACATGATCACTATGGGACAACATCACATGATCACTATGGGACAACCATCACATGATCACTATGGGACAACCATCACATGATCACTATGGGACAACATCACATGATCAATATGGGACAACCATCACATGATCACTATGGGACAACCGGGACAACATCACATGATCACTATGGGACAACATCACATGATCACTATGGGACAACCATCACATGATCACTATGGGACAACATCACATGATCACTATGGGACAACATCACATGATCACTATGGGACAACATCACATGATCACTATGGGACAACATCACATGATCACTATGGGACAACATCACATGATCAATATGGGACAACATCACATGATCAATATGGGACAACATCACATGATCACTATGGGACAACATCACATGATCACTATGGGACAACATCACATGATCACTATGGGACAACATCACATGATCACTATGGGACAACATCACATGATCACTATGGGACAACATCACATGATCACTATGGGACAACATCACATGATCACTATGGGACAACATCACATGATCACTATGGGACAACCATCACATGATCAATATGGGACAACCATCACATGATCAATATGGGACAACCATCACATGATCACTATGGGACAACATCACATGATCACTATGGGACAACATCACATGATCACTATGGGACAACATCACATGATCACTATGGGACAACATCACATGATCACTATGGGACAACATCACATGATCACTATGGGACAACATCACATGATCACTATGGGACAACATCACATGATCACTATGGGACAACCATCACATGATCACTATGGGACAACCATCACATGATCAATATGGGACAACATCACATGATCACTATGGGACAACATCACATGATCACTATGGGACAACATCACATGATCACTATGGGACAACATCACATGATCACTATGGGACAACATCACATGATCACTATGGGACAACATCACATGATCACTATGGGACAACATCACATGATCACTATGGGACAACATCACATGATCAATATGGGACAACATCACATGATCACTATGGGACAACATCACATGATCACTATGGGACAACATCACATGATCACTATGGGACAACATCACATGATCACTATGGGACAACATCACATGATCAATATGGGACAACCATCACATGATCAATATGGGACAACCATCACATCACATGATCACTATGGGACAACATCACATGATCACTATGGGACAACATCACATGATCAATATGGGACAACATCACATGATCAATATGGGACAACATCACATGATCAATATGGGACAACATCACATGATCAATATGGGACAACATCACATGATCAATATGGGACAACATCACATGATCAATATGGGACAACATCACATGATCAAAACTTTACGTTATAATAACTGAAAATTGTTGAGTTTCCTTAACAGAAAACTTAACTGCAAATATTTGAGTTGAGCTAAATGATAACTTTAATTTAATTGTCATCAAAAGGTACAAGTAGCAAATCATCAAACCTTTCAAGTTCTGGAAAATTTTAGTTTATGAACTTAAAAAAATTTAGGAAATTGATTGCCTCAGTTCTTTGAGTTTGGTTAAACTTATTTGGGTTTACAGTGAGGAAAGAGAAAGCAGTTGGTGGGTTACCAGTAGTAAGTAACACACACACACACACACACACACACACACACACACACACACACACACACAGGATAGAAGTGGGGTGGCCACTCTCTGATTAATAGAAGTGTAACTTAAGAGAGAGATGTGTATTAGTCCGACTGGGAGACATGAACACTGCCATGCAACATGTTGCTGACAAATAGTAGACCAGAACTCTGTAGACCAGAACCCTACAGTCCTCTGTAGACCAGAACCCTACAGTCCTCTCCTCTGTAGACCAGAACCCTACAGTCCTCTCCTTGTTTGGGGCATTGAACCTTTCCATTACTGGCTGCATGTTCTCTGAATGACATCTCCATCTGCTGGTGACTAAAGGACACTACAGCATTTCCTTCTGTTAATGAAAACGAAAGTAGATTTAGACATTTAGACGGAGCGGAGACGCCATTACAGGGTGGGAGACCTCTGCTGGGACACACTCCACAGTCAAGAGAAGGGACAGGAACTCGGTGAGTCTTGTTGTTGAGAGACATTTAGACACGAAGATGGCTGAGAAAACTGCTCTTGTTGAAAGTTTCCTGAACTGCCATGTGTGCTCAGAGACTTTCAGTGATCCTGTGTCTCTGAGCTGCAACCACAGCTTCTGTTCCAGCTGCCTGCACGCATTCTGGGGACAGGCTGGCAACAAAAACTGTCCCATTTGTAGAAGAAAATCCTCTAAAGATCATCCTTTGGTGAACTTTGCACTGAAGGAACTGGCTGACAAGTTTGCTGGGAGACAGAAATGTGGATCATCTGAGACAGAAAAAGGAGAGAAGAAGGTGGAGGTGGTGTGTAGTCTACACCAAGAAGAGCCTAAGCTGTTCTGTAAGGATGAAGAGAGAGCTGTGTGTCCCGTCTGTGAGTTCTCTCTCCACCACGGTCACACGGTGGTTCCTGTAGAACAAGCAGCCAGAGACCTGAAGGAGCAGCTGAGATCTGACCTACAGTCTCTGCAGGACAAGAGGGACAGACACAGACGGGTGGAGGAGACATACCATGAAATAAGTCAACTCTCCAAGAAGCAGCTGCTGTCCACAGAGACGCAGATCAGAGCCCAGTTCAACAAGCTGCACCAGTTCCTGAAAGAGGAAGAGGAGTCCAGACTGGCAGCTCTGAGGGAGGAAGAGCAGCAGAGGGGGGAGTCTGTCTCCAGAGAGATGAAGAGGATTCAGGAGCAGATGTCCTCTCTGTCAGACAGCATCTCTGCTGTGGAAGCAGACCTGCAGAAAGCCAGCGTGCCGTTCCTCAGCAGTTATAAAGCGTCTCGGAGCAGAGCCAGAGTCCAGAGCTCGCTGGCAGACCCACAGCTGATCTCAGGAGCACTGACAGATGTGGCCAAACATCTGGGCAACCTGGCCTTCAGAGTCTGGGAGAAGATGAGGGACAAGGTCCACTTCTGTCCCGTCATTCTGGACCCAAACACTGCAGCCTGCTGGCTCTATCTGTCTGATGATCTGACCGGTGTGAGACAGGGAGACACAAAGAAACTTCCAGACAATCCAGAGAGACACAGCAGGTATAACTCTGTCCTGGGCTCTGAAGGTTTCAGATCAGGGACACACAGCTGGGACGTGGAGGTGGGACATCATCCTGTCTGGACTGTGGGTTTAGCCAAAGAGTCAGCTGACAGGAAGGGAGAAAGATCTGCTTCACCAAAATATGGATACTGGTGTTTATTACATCGCAGTGGAAAATACACTAATGGATCTGGTAAGAGCATCACAGTGAAGAAGAGTCTCCAGAGGATCAGAGTCCAGCTGGACTACGAGGGGGGGAAGGTGTCCTTCTACAACTCTGAAGACAACACTCACATCTACACTCTCAGAGACACTTTCACTGAGAAACTCTTCCCTTTTTTCAGTATCGGAGCGGCTGGTGACGCTAAAACTGTAGAAATCAGAATCTGTCCTGCTGAGATTTCTCTGTGAGGTTCAAGGGGGAGAGGAGAGAAGGAGAGAAGGAGGAGAGGAGGAGGAGAGAAGGAGGAGAGAAGGAGGAGAGAGGAGAGAAGGGGGAGAGAGGAGAGAAGGAGGAGAGGAGAGAAGGAGAGAAGGAGGAGAGGAGAGAAGGGGAGAGAGGAGAGCTCAAAGTCGTGTTTTTGGCCCTTAAGTGTGTATATATGTATATTACATACAGTCATGTTGAGTTTTGAGTATGACTGTAGCTGAATATTATGCTGAAGAAGTTGGATTTTAATAATAATAATAATAATAATAATAAATATACATTACAGTCATGTTGGGTTTTGGGTATGAATGCAGGTGTAACAGCTGATATTATTATTATTATTATTATTATATATGTAACAGCTGATGTTATTACTATTATTATTATTATTATTATTATTATATATGTAACAGCTGATGTTATTATTATTATTATTATATATGTAACAGCTGATGTTATTATTATATATGTAACAGCTGATGTTATTATTATTATTATTATTATTATTATATATGTAACAGCTGATGTTATTATTATTATTATTATTATTATTATTATTATATATGTAACAGCTGATGTTATTATTATTATTATTATTATTATTATTATTATATATGTAACAGCTGATGTTATTATTATTATTATTATTATTATTATTATTATATATGTAACAGCTGATGTTGATTTGCATAATTGTGATGATATAATTGATTATTGGTGTTCGATGTTATTGATGAGGAGAAAAAATTCCAATTTATATTTTATTTAATTTTAAGTATCAGTTAATGTTTTGTTGGGTATTTTTTAATGAGTATAATTATTTATCACATCGCTATGGTTTCCTGAGAGACGTTGTCCCTGCATTGCGTCTCTTTTGTCCCTCCTGGGTTGCCATAGCGTCCGGTTTCCCCTCCATAACGTCTTGTATTGCTGAGGTAGGTTATGTGTAAAATGACGCTGTGATATTTTATTGTTTTCTCTGAAGATTGTGTTGTGACCTTTCAACATTAATTTTAGCGAAGTTAATACATGTTAACTAACTGCTTTGAGTCATTTTTACGGTTTAATGTAACTTGTAATGACGCGTTGTCTAACTTTCTTTTCGCGTGCTTGCTGTATAATATATATATATATATATATATATATATATATATATATATATATATATATATATCTCTCGTCTTGTACTGCTGAGGTGCAGATGCTGTTAAACATACTGTAATACTGTAAAAAATAATAAGAAAATATAAATAAATGCAAGAAAAACGTTGACTGAAGTGGTTGGCTTTCACACCCTGTCCACATCCGTTACACACACAGAGACACACACACACACACACACACACACACACACACACACACAGAGACACACACACATATATATACACACACACACACAAATTAAATACATTACAAGTAGTGTATCCTCAGTTTTAGAAAAAGTTGTACTAAGTTAATTATGTTAAGTTGGTGCAACATGTTCTTCATTTTTGAGTAATTTGACCTAATATCTTTTGATTAATTGAATTTATTTTGTGTATAAGTAAGCAGAACTTAAAAACATAACTTAAGCACAACTTAATATAATTAAGTAATGACATACTAAGAATGATAAAGTCCTGTTATTTCTATTGATTCACATAGGGATGATTTAAAAATAAAATTAATTTATATAGCACATGCTGAAATACAATAAAATGTATCAAAGTGCCAAATAAGTAAACAACAAATAATTGTCTATTAAAACAATTTGATTGGTCAGAATGCATTAGTCATTCTGGAAGACATCATGTATTAATTGTATTTATTGTTGTATTGTTATTGTCCCCAGTATAATGTAACAGTCTTACATTAGCTCACCTTACTATTAATAGTGGTTTCATTTTACTGAGCAGCTGCAGGGATCATTTCTACTTTTTGAGAAAATCTGTGATTCATCCTCCGAAGCAGAAGGTGGCGCTAACGTGCAGACGACACCGATTCCTTACCTCTCTTTGGAAGAAACAGAAGAAAGGTTAGTACGCGGCCGCGGGAGGCGGGAAGCAACCGAAGGCTTCCACAACGTTAGCAACTAGACGGTGTAACGGCAAAATTACATCTAAGCAATGATTTTCATATTAATTATTCATAATGAGATCTCCAGTGCCTCTCAGAGTTCAGGACTTCTGGATCTGTCCTCAGTGTGTCCTCCTTGTAGGAGACAACTGGATTTGTTATGACTTTGCACGTTTTCCTTGAAGGATAAATGGCATGAAGTCTGACAGAAACAGCTGTCTAGAGCAGTGTTTATCATAGCAGGTCCCAGGACCCGGGACCATAGACCCAGGACCCAGGTCGAGACCATAACCTATCCAAAGACACAAGATGCTCTTTCTCAGATAAGACAGAATGACCGGTAAAGAAAATTTGACCCACAGAGGGCAGATTCAGAAAGACCCGATAGATCCACCTGTCTGCCTGAGGTCCACTAATGGTTCTGTTTAAAGTCCATGTTGCAGGTTTAATTTTGCAACGAATTTGTGCAATTTGCTTGTTAGTAGTAAATATTTGAACTGTTATCCATTGTATTTGATGGTGTTGGATATTGCAAAACTGAATATATATCGAAAAATGGGCACAATTTTACAGTGTTTCATTTTCCCCCCACAATGCATTGCATGACGTCACATTAGGGAGATAACAGAGCAGCCTGCGTTGTATTTGCCCCTGGTCTGGCCTGATGTGGCTTCTGGTCTTTAATATTAACAGTCTATGGTCTCGATCGAGTCCATGTGACTTTATTATATTTATAATAATATTGGAGAGAAAGTGAAACACAGCTTAGACGGGGGTGTTGTTCGGCTTTTCACAAGTTTAGACTGCTAGCTAACGCTAGCTAACGCTACGCCGCCGGACGTTAGCACAACAGCGTTAGCCTAGCCTGCTAGGTAAATATTACGACTGCCTGTGGTGTTGCCTATATACACTCACCGGCCACTTTATTAGGTACCCCATGCTAGTAACGGGTTGGACCCCCTTTTGCCTTCAGAACTGCCTCAATTCTTCGTGGCATAGATTCAACAAGGTGCTGGAAGCATTCCTCAGGGAGTTTGGTCCATATTGACATGATGGCATCACACAGTTGCCGCAGATTTGTCGGCTGCACATCCATGATGCGAAATCTCCCGTTCCACCACATCCCAAAGATGCTCTATTGGATTGAGATCTGGTGACTGTGGAGGCCATTTGAGTCCAGCGAACTCATTGTCATGTTCAAGAAACCAGTCTGAGATGATTCCAGCTTTATGACATGGCGCATTATCCTGCTGAAAGTAGCCATCAGAAGTTGGGTACATTGTGGTCATAAAGGGATGGACATGGTCAGCAACAATACTCAGGTAGGCTGTGGCGTTGCAACGATGGTCAATTGGTACCAAGGGGCCCAAAGAGTGCCAAGAAAATATTCCCCACACCATGACACCACCACCACCAGCCTGAACCGTTGATACAAGGCAGGATGGATCCATGCTTTCATGTTGTAGACGCCAAATTCTGACCCTACCATCCGAACGTCGCAGCAGAAATCGAGACTCATCAGACCAGGCAACGTTTTTCCAATCTTCTATTGTCCAATTTCGATGAGCTTGTGCAAATTGTAGCCTCAGTTTCCTGTTCTTAGCTGAAAGGAGTGGCACCCGGTGTGGTCTTCTGCTGCTGTAGCCCATCTGCCTCAAAGTTCGACGTACCGTGCGTTCAGAGATGCTCTTCTGCCCACCTTGGTTGTATCGGGTGGTAATTTGAGTCACTGTTGCCCTTCTATCAGCTCGAACCAGTCTGGCCATTCTCCTCTGACCTCTGGCATCAACAAGGCATTTCCGCCCACAGAACTGCCGCTCACTGGATGTTTTTTCTTTTTCGGACCATTCTCTGTAAACCCTAGAGATGGTTGTGCGTGAAAATCCCAGTAGATTAGCAGTTTCTGAAATACTCAGACCAGCCCTTCTGGCACCAACAATCATGCCACGTTCAAAGCCACTCAAATCACCTTTCTTCCCCATACTGATGCTCGGTTTGAACTGCAGGAGATTGTCTTGACCATGTCTACATGCCTAAATGCACTGAGTTGCCGCCATGTGATTGGCTACTTAGAAATTAAGTGTTAACAAGCAGTTGGACAGGTGTACCTAATAAAGTGGCCGGTGAGTGTATGCGTCCATGTTGTCAACATCATACATGTGGCATTAGTGCACCTGTTGTACCATAATTGTATTGAATGAAATAGTAAGCTTCGCTCCTACGAGATGGGGGGGGGGGGGTGTAGAGTTTCAGTAAGCTAACACGACCGCGTTGTCGCCCACAATCAACCTGCAGTGACGTTTGAAATATAAACAATTACAATACTGGTGCTGCTGGTTGGGGAGGACCATGAGCCTGTCTGAAATGTCACAAACGGATTTAGGCATCTTCAGATCAGCTGATCGCGGGGCTCGCTCCCCGACCGGCGGATCACTCCCCGACCGGAGGGGCTCGCTTCCCGACCGGAGGGGCTCGCTTCCCGACCGGCGGATCACTCCCCGACCGGAGGGGCTCGCTTCCCGACCGGCGGATCACTCCCCGACCGGAGGGGCTCGCTTCCCGACCGGAGGGGCTCGCTTCCCGACCGGAGGCTCGCTCGCTTCCCGACCGGAGGCTCGCTCGCTTCCCGACCGGAGGCTCGCTCGCTTCCCGACCGGAGGCTCGCTCGCTTCCCGACCGGAGGCTCGCTCGCTTCCCGATGGAGGGGCTCGCTTGCTTCCCGACGGAGGGGCTCGCTTCCCGACCGGCGGCAGGCTCGCTTCCCGACCGGCGGCAGGCTCGCTTCCCGACCGGCGGCAGGCTCGCTTCTTGACCGGAGGCTCGCTCGCTTCCCGACCGGAGGGGCTCGCTTCCCGACGGAGGGGCTCGCTTCCCGACCGGAGGGGCTCGCTTCCCGACCGGAGGGGCTCGCTTCCCGACGAAGGGGCTCGCTTCCCGACGAAGGGGCTCGCTTCCCGACCGGCGGCAGGCTCGCTTCCCGACGAAGGGGCTCGCTTCCCGACGGAGGGGCTTGCTTCCCGACCGGAGGGGCTCGCTTCCCGACCGGAGAGGCTAGCTCCCTGACCGGAGGGGCTCGCTTCCCGACGGAGGGGCTCGCTTCCCGACCGGAGGCTCGCTTCCCGACGGAGGGGCTCGCTTCCCGACCAGAGAGGCTAGCTCCCTGACCGGCGGATCACTCGCCTACAGCACCCGCTCTCCACCGCAGCTTCGCCGCCACACACACAAGCACCGGCCAAACAGCGACACGTTTTCACCGGAGGAAGAGGTAAACACTTAGAAATAACACTCGGGGATGCCTTCTATTACTATATCTAGATAAGTGTACCAGTACTTCTATTACTATATCTAGATAAGTGTACCAGAACTTATCTGAACTAACGACAGGATCCCTGTCACTAGATCGAAAGAATACGTTGACGTTCACTCGGTGCTATTCACTGACAGTAAAAAGTAAAGTCATTGTATGCACTGCTGCGCTGCTAAAATAAAGGAGATAAATGAAGAAGACTTCCCCACAATCTTGACAATTCCTCATTTGCCCTCTCACTTCTGGTAGGTTCGTAATTATTCGGCTGAAGGCCTTTCCTCCTCTTCCTCCTCCTCTTCCTCCTCCTCTTCCTCCTCCTCTTCCTCCTCCCAGTCAGTCACCGTAGTTCTAGTGCCAGGCTGAGACTTAACTCCCCACGATGACGTCATCGCCGAATTGACTTCATAAACCCGCGAACACCAAAAATGACCAAAAACTAACTTTTAACACTATTTGGAGACATTTTTAAAAATGATATACATATCTTGAGTGTTTTTTGTACCCAATAATCAACAGTGGTGGTTAACTTGCAACATGGGCTTTAAGATTAGACGGTTTTCTAAACTAGGTATTCTGTCCTCTGGGGGCACGGGATGAAAAGAAGTGTATTACTGATAGTATTCACACAGAACTCTTGTCACACACACACACACACACACACACACACACACACACACACACACACACAGGATAAAAGTGTAAGTTAAGAGAGAGATGTGTATTAGTCCGACTGGGAGACATGAACACTGCCATGCAACATGTTGCTGACAAATAGAAATGTTGTTGAGCTGGTTTAGTGTGAGTCAGCCTGGTGAAGTGTTCACCTGGGGACAGGTGAGAGGAAACGAAAGCAGATTTAGACATTTAGACGGAGCGGAGACGCCATTACAGGGTGGGAGACCTCTGCTGGGAAACTGGATTTTTAAGCCTGATACGAATATTTGGTTGTTTAAAAACCTGATATGCCGATATATACTTTAAAAGAAAATCCAGAAACATACCATATATTAAAGTTCTGATGAATAAAATGTATAAAAATACAAACTTAAGATATGAGAGTTACCAATATGGGACAACATCACATGATCAAAATGGGACAACCATCACATGATCAATATGGGACAACATCACATGATCAATATGGGACAACATCACTTGATCAATATGGGACAACATCACATGATCAATATGGGACAACATCACATGATCAAAATGGGACAACCATCACATGATCAATATGGGACAACCATCACATGATCAATATGGGACAACATCACATGATCAATATGGGACAACCATCACATGATCAATATGGGACAACATCACATGATCAATATGGGACAACCATCACATGATCAATATGGGACAACCATCACATGATCAATATGGGACAACATCACATGATCAATATGGGACAACCATCACATGATCAATATTAAAAGTCCTCTCCATTAATATATCACAGCTAACACTTTCACCTCTCCATTAATATATCACAGCTAACACTTTCTCCTCTCCATTAATATATCACAGCTAACACTTTCACCTCTCCATTAATATATCACAGCTAACACTTTCTCCTCTCCATTAATATATCACAGCTAACACTTTCACCTCTCCATTAATATATCACAGCTAACACTTTCACCTCTCCATTAATATATCACAGCTAACACTTTCACCTCTCCATTAATATATAACAGCTAACACTGTCACCTCTCCATTAATATATCACAGCTAACACTGTCACCTCTCCATTAATATATCACAGCTAACACTGTCACCTCTCCATTAATATATCACAGCTAACACTTTCACCTCTCCATTAATATATCACAGCTAACACTTTCTCCTCTCCATTAATATATCACAGCTAACACTTTCACCTCTCCATTAATATATCACAGCTAACGCTGTCACCAAGTATTGATAATCTGTACCCACACTTGAAACAACTTTAACTTTATATAATATGCAGAGTAACACAGCGGATATCGTAATATATTTTGTTGTTTGGACGACGTGGTCAAGACAGCAGGCACGTCTTTTGTTATTGGAACAAACTGAAAAAAGTCGGATGTGTTGTCATAGGATTATTTCATAAATATTATAATATATTATGGTATTGCTGCTGAAAGTGATCATTGACACAACGAGAGAGAGAGAGAGAGAGAGAGAGAGAGAGAGAGAGAGAGAGAGAGAGAGAGAGAGAGAGAGAGAGAGAGAGACTGCCTTTAATGTGCCCTGCCGCATCATGGGAGATCTGGCTCAACAGCTCCACCTGCTGGACTCAGACCTACCTACCCCCCACAGAAGGTTTGTATCCAGACTACAAGTCCACAGAGATATACACTATATATATATATATATACACACACACACACATACATATATATATATATACACACACATATTAGAGAGAGAGAGAGAGAGAGAGAGAGAGAGAGAGAGAGAGAGAGAGAGAGAGAGAGAACATTCAACATCTATATTAACCAACTAGCCACTATGCTGTCTGAGTCCCACTCTATTCAACATCTATATTAACCAACTGGTCACTATGCTGTCTGAGTCCCACTCTATTCAACATCTATATTAACCAACTGGTCACTATGCTGTCTGAGTCTCACTCTATTCAACATCTATATTAACCAACTGGCCACTATGCTGTCTGAGTCCCACTCTATTCATCATCTATATTAACCAACTGGCCCCTATGCTGTCTGAGTCCCACTCTATTCAACATCTATATTAACCAACTGGTCACTATGCTGTCTGAGTCCCACTCTATTCAACATCTATATTAACCAACTGGTCACTATGCTGTCTGAGTCCACCTCTATTCAACATCTATATTAACCAACTGGTCACTATGCTGTCTGAGTCCACCTCTATTCAACATCTATATTAACCAACTGGCCACTATGCTGTCTGAGTCCCACTCTATTCAACATCTATATTAACCAACTGACCACTATGCTGTCTGAGTCCCACTCTATTCAACATCTATATTAACCAACTGGCCACTATGCTGTCTGAGTCCCACTCTATTCAACATCTATATTAACCAACTGGTCACTATGCTGTCTGAGTCCCACTCTATTCAACATCTATATTAACCAACTAGCCACTATGCTGTCTGAGTCCCACTCTATTCAACATCTATATTAACCAACTGGCCACTATGCTGTCTGAGTCCCACTCTATTCAACATCTATATTAACCAACTGGCCACTATGCTGTCTGAGTCCCACTCTATTCAACATCTATATTAACCAACTGGCCACTATGCTGTCTGAGTCCCACTCTATTCAACATCTATATTAACCAACTGGCCACTATGCTGTCTGAGTCCCACTCTATTCAACATCTATATTAACCAACTGGCCACTATGCTGTCTGAGTCCCACTCTATTCAACATCTATATTAACCAACTGGCCACTCTGCTGTCTGAGTCCCACTCTATTCAACATCTATATTAACCAACTGGCCAGTATGCTGTCTGAGTCCCCCTCTATTCAACATCTATATTAACCAACTGGCCACTATGCTGTCTGAGTCCCACTCTATTCAACATCTATATTAACCAACTGGCCACTATGCTGTCTGAGTCCCACTCTATTCAACATCTATATTAACCAACTGGTCACTATGCTGTCTGAGTCCCACTCTATTCAACATCTATATTAACCAACTGGCCACTATGCTGTCTGAGTCCCACTCTATTCAACATCTATATTAACCAACTGGCCACTATGCTGTCTGAGTCCCACTCTATTCAACATCTATATTAACCAACTGGCCACTATGCTGTCTGAGTCCCACTCTATTCAACATCTATATTAACCAACTGGCCACTATGCTGTCTGAGTCCACCTCTATTCAACATCTATATTAACCAACTGACCACTATGCTGTCTGAGTCCCACTCTATTCAACATCTATATTAACCAACTGGTCACTATGCTGTCTGAGTCCCACTCTATTCAACATCTATATTAACCAACTGACCACTATGCTGTCTGAGTCCCACTCTATTCAACATCTATATTAACCAACTGGTCACTATGCTGTCTGAGTCCCACTCTATTCAACATCTATATTAACCAACTGACCACTATGCTGTCTGAGTCCACCTCTATTCAACATCTATATTAACCAACTGACCACTATGCTGTCTGAGTCCCACTCTATTCAACATCTATATTAACCAACTGGTCACTATGCTGTCTGAGTCCCACTCTATTCAACATCTATATTAACCAACTGACCACTATGCTGTCTGAGTCCCACTCTATTCAACATCTATATTAACCAACTGGCCACTATGCTGTCTGAGTCCCACTCTATTCAACATCTATATTAACCAACTGGTCACTATGCTGTCTGAGTCCCACTCTATTCAACATCTATATTAACCAACTGGCCACTATGCTTTCTGAGTCCCACTCTATTCAACATCTATATTAACCAACTGGTCACTATGCTGTCTGAGTCCCACTCTATTCAACATCTATATTAACCAACTGGCCACTATGCTGTCTGAGTCCCACTCTATTCAACATCTATATTAACCAACTGGCCACTATGCTGTCTGAGTCCCACTCTATTCAACATCTATATTAACCAACTGGCCACTATGCTGTCTGAGTCCCACTCTATTCAACATCTACATTAACCAACTGGCCACTATGCTGTCTGAGTCCCACTCTATTCAACATCTATATTAACCAACTGGCCACTATGCTGTCTGAGTCTCACTCTATTCAACATCTATATTAACCAACTGGCCACTATGCTGTCTGAGTCCCACTCTATTCAACATCTACATTAACCAACTGACCACTATGCTGTCTGAGTCCCACTCTATTCAACATCTACATTAACCAACTGACCACTATGCTGTCTGAGTCCCACTCTATTCAACATCTACATTAACCAACTGGCCACTATGCTGTCTGAGTCCCACTCTATTCAACATCTATATTAACCAACTGGCCACTATGCTGTCTGAGTCCCACTCTATTCAACATCTATATTAACCAACTGGCCACTATGCTGTCTGAGTCCAACTCTATTCAACATCTATATTAACCAACTGGTCACTATGCTGTCTGAGTCCCACTCTATTCAACATCTATATTAACCAACTGGCCACTATGCTGTCTGAGTCCCACTCTATTCAACATCTATATTAACCAACTGGCCACTATGCTGTCTGAGTCCACCTCTATTCAACATCTATATTAACCAACTGGTCACTATGCTGTCTGAGTCCCACTCTATTCAACATCTATATTAACCAACTGGTCACTATGCTGTCTGAGTCCCACTCTATTCAACATCTATATTAACCAACTGGCCACTATGCTGTCTGAGTCCCACTCTATTCAACATCTATATTAACCAACTGGCCACTATGCTGTCTGAGTCCAACTCTATTCAACATCTATATTAACCAACTGGTCACTATGCTGTCTGAGTCCCACTCTATTCAACATCTATATTAACCAACTGGCCACTATGCTGTCTGAGTCCCACTCTATTCAACATCTATATTAACCAACTGGCCACTATGCTGTCTGAGTCCACCTCTATTCAACATCTATATTAACCAACTGGTCACTATGCTGTCTGAGTCCCACTCTATTCAACATCTATATTAACCAACTGGTCACTATGCTGTCTGAGTCCCACTCTATTCAACATCTATATTAACCAACTGGCCACTATGCTGTCTGAGTCCCACTCTATTCAACATCTATATTAACCAACTGGCCACTATGCTGTCTGAGTCCCACTCTATTCAACATCTATATTAACCAACTGGCCCCTATGCTGTCTGAGTCCCACTCTATTCAACATCTACATTAACCAACTGGCCCCTATGCTGTCTGAGTCCCACTCTATTCAACATCTATATTAACCAACTGGTCACTATGCTGTCTGAGTCCCACTCTATTCAACATCTATATTAACCAACTGGCCACTATGCTTTCTGAGTCCCACTCTATTCAACATCTATATTAACCAACTGGTCACTATGCTGTCTGAGTCCCACTCTATTCAACATCTATATTAACCAACTGGCCACTATGCTGTCGGAGTCCCACTCTATTCAACATCTATATTAACCAACTGGCCACTATGCTGTCTGAGTCCCACTCTATTCAACATCTATATTAACCAACTGGCCACTATGCTGTCTGAGTCCCACTCTATTCAACATCTACATTAACCAACTGGCCACTATGCTGTCTGAGTCCCACTCTATTCAACATCTATATTAACCAACTGGCCACTATGCTGTCTGAGTCTCACTCTATTCAACATCTATATTAACCAACTGGCCACTATGCTGTCTGAGTCCCACTCTATTCAACATCTACATTAACCAACTAACCACTATGCTGTCTGAGTCCCACTCTATTCAACATCTATATTAACCAACTGACCACTATGCTGTCTGAGTCCCACTCTATTCAACATCTATATTAACCAACTGGCCACTATGCTGTCTGAGTCCCACTCTATTCAACATCTATATTAACCAACTGGCCACTATGCTGTCTGAGTCCCACTCTATTCAACATCTATATTAACCAACTGGCCACTATGCTGTCTGAGTCCAACTCTATTCAACATCTATATTAACCAACTGGTCACTATGCTGTCTGAGTCCCACTCTATTCAACATCTATATTAACCAACTGGCCACTATGCTGTCTGAGTCCCACTCTATTCAACATCTATATTAACCAACTGGCCACTATGCTGTCTGAGTCCACCTCTATTCAACATCTATATTAACCAACTGGTCACTATGCTGTCTGAGTCCCACTCTATTCAACATCTATATTAACCAACTGGTCACTATGCTGTCTGAGTCCCACTCTATTCAACATCTATATTAACCAACTGGCCACTATGCTGTCTGAGTCCCACTCTATTCAACATCTATATTAACCAACTGGCCACTATGCTGTCTGAGTCCCACTCTATTCAACATCTATATTAACCAACTGGCCCCTATGCTGTCTGAGTCCCACTCTATTCAACATCTATATTAACCAACTGGCCCCTATGCTGTCTGAGTCCCACTCTATTCAACATCTATATTAACCAACTGGTCACTATGCTGTCTGAGTCCACCTCTATTCAACATCTATATTAACCAACTGGCCACTATGCTGTCTGAGTCCCACTCTATTCAACATCTATATTAACCAACTGGTCACTATGCTGTCTGAGTCCCACTCTATTCAACATTTATATTAACCAGCTGGAAACCATCCTAGAGGAATCAGAAGCACCTGGTCTAACGCTACACGGCTCTGAGATCAAGTTCCTGCTCTATGCAGATGACCTGGTTCTGTTGTCCCCTACAGAACAGGGCCTACAGCAGAACCTGGACCTGCTGCGGCAGTACTGTCAGACCTGGGCCCTGACAGTAAACACACAAAAGACAAAGACAAAGACTTTTCAGAAAAGATCCAGATCTCATGGAAACACATACAGCTTCACATTAGGGAAACATAAATTAGACAACTGTACACATTACAATTATTTAGGACTGAAAATAAGTTCCACTGGAAGTTTTAACCCAGCGATAATGGAGCTGAGAGAGAAAGCACGCAGGGCGTTCTATGGAATAAAAAGTCAAATCTACATTAAAATCCCAATCAGAATCTGGATCTAATTATTAGAATCTGTACTAGAGCCAGTCCTCCTCTACAGTAGTGAGGTGGGGGGTCCTATAGAGCCAGTCCTCCTCTATGGTAGTGAGGTGTGGGGTCCTATAGAGCCAGTCCTCCTCTATGGTAGTGAGGTGGGGGGGGGGGGTCCTATAGAGCCAGTCCTCCTCTATGGTAGTGAGGTGGGGGGGGGGGGGTCCTATAGAGCCAGTCCTCCTCTATGGTAGTGAGGTGTGGGGTCCTATAGAGCCAGTCCTCCTCTATGGTAGTGAGGTGGGGGGGGGGGGTCCTATAGAGCCAGTCCTCCTCTATGGTAGTGAGGTGTGGGGTCCTATAGAGCCAGTCCTCCTCTACAGTAGTGAGGTGGGGTGTCCTATAGAGCCAGACCTCCTCTACAGTAGTGAGGTGGGGTGTCCTATAGAGCCAGACCTCCTCTACAGTAGTGAGGTGGGGTGTCCTATAGAGCCAGTCCTCCTCTACAGTAGTGAGGTGGGGTGTCCTATAGAGCCAGTCCTCCTCTACAGTAGTGAGGTGGGGGGTCCTATAGAGCCAGTCCTCCTCTACAGTAGTGAGGTGTGGGGTCCTATAGAGCCAGTCCTCCTCTACGGTAGTGAGGTGTGGGGTCCTATAGAGCCAGTCCTCCTCTACGGTAGTGAGGTGGGGGGTCCTATAGAGCCAGACCTCCTCTACGGTAGTGAGGTGGGAGGTCCTATTTCCTACCAGAATTATTCCCACTTGGACAAAAACCCAGTTGAAATCCTGCACCTAGAGTTCTGTAAGAGCCTCCTACAGGTACACAGGAGAGCCACCAACACCGCCTGCAGAGCTGAATTAGGCCAATTCCCATTATTCATCAAAATTTAAAGTATTGGCTTCATCTAAAAAACAGCGACCCCCACTCCTATCAGCAGAAAGCCCTGCAAGACCAAGAGCTGGGCAAAGAGAAGAGTCCCCTCACTCAGCTGGTCCTGACGCTCAGTCCACTTCCTGACCCTGTTCTGCCTCAGGACCGGTCTGGGAACCAACCAATCAGAGTTAACCAGTCTGGCAAACAACCAATCAGAGTCAACCAAATTATAACACAACAGAAACAAAACTACATCATCGATTGGAACACACAAACAAAAACACAAAGCAAGATGCACCTGAGAGAGAGAGAGAGAGAGAGAGAGAGAGAGAGAGAGGGGGGGAGAGAGAGAGAGAGAGAGAGAGAGAGAGAGAGAGAGGGAGAGAGAGAGAGACTGTCGATCTTTAATGTGGATTCCTTCCAACGCTCTTTCATTCCTCTGATTTTTACTATTATTAAAAATAATTCATAATTATTGCTTTATTAACTCTAATATTAGGTATAATTCTATATAAATGAGGGTTATTTACCATGAATTCCAGAAAGTATAAAACTAGTAAGTTGGTGGTCGAGGAAACTAAAAAAAAAGTCTGAAAAAGAGACGAAAATATCAGATTTTGTCCCTCTTTGACCCAGGAGGACAACACAAGGGTTAAATAATCTACTTTTTTTTTTTTTTTAAACAGTAAAAATGATCTGATGTCATCTTGTTACATGTGAATATTTTCTAGTGTCTTCTCTCCTCTGGGACAGGAAGCTGAATGTCTTTGAGCTGGGGACATAACGAGACATTTGAGGACGTCGTCTTGGGACTTTTGGGAACACTGACCAACATGTCAGAAGCAGAACAACTCGTCCATTCATCGGGACTCACTGGAACGCATTCGTGGTGCGTTCATGGACATCGGAGAAACATAGCTCCGAGGGAAAACGTCTCCATTCACGTCACTTCCTGTGGGAATCAGCGGTGGGAAACTGGGGCTAGACCTCGCTAACGGAGCCCAGCTGACGTTGGGTTCACTGAGATTATATATATGAAACTGTTTATTGGGGACAAATAACCCAATAAGGAGGGGGGCAGACACCGTCCCCACATTTAAGAGTAGACTTAAGACTTTCCTCTTTGATAAAGCTTATAGTTAGGGCATAGAATTGAACATTGTTAGGGAGTGAGGAGTCGCAGCGTCCACCTAACCCGGCCCACCTGCTTCTCCTCATAGTTGTCAGATCTATCTATCATATAATCAATAATATAATAAAACTAAAGGGAGACTTGGCATACAGCCCGATCCGGTTGGGGAGAGTTCTAGCCTGACCAGGCTCCTCTCTTTACCTTGTCTCTCTTGGTTATGCTGTAGTAGTTTTAGACACACTGAGCTCCTCTCTCCTATCTTTCTATCTTCCTATTTTGTGTGCATCCATGTCCCAGAAATGCTTGTTACTAACCTAGTTACTAACCTAGTTACTGACCTAGTTACTAACCGAGTTACTAACCGAGTTACTAACCGAGTTACTAACCTAGCTCTGGGGAGTCCTTATGTTCTTTTCTCCCAGCATGTTTCCTCGGATCAGGGAGGCTCCAAAATCAAGGTTGCAGCTGTCGTCATGGTCCTGCTACACGTCCTGCTATGCCCTGCTACGTCCTGCTGTGCCCTGCTACGTCCTGCTACGTCCTGCTACGTCCTGCTATGCCCTGCTATGCCCTGCTACGTCCTGCTACGTCCTGCTATGCCCTGCTATGCCCTGCTACGTCCTGCTGTGCCCTGCTACGTCCTGCTGTGTCCTGTTACATCCTGCTACGTCCTGCTGTGCCCTGCTACGTCCTGCTACGTCCTGCTGTGTCCTGCTACGTCCTGCTACGTCCTGCTACGTCCTGCTGTGCCCTGCTACGTCCTGCTACGTCCTGCTACGTCCTGCTACGTCCTGCTACGTCCTGCTGTGCCCTGCTACGTCCTGCTACGTCCTGCTACGTCCTGCTGTGTCCTGCTACGTCCTGCTACGTCCTGCTACGTCCTGCTACGTCCTGCTATGCCCTGCTATGCCCTGCTACGTCCTGCTACGTCCTGCTACGTCCTGCTGTGCCCTGCTATGCCCTGCTACGTCCTGCTACGTCCTGCTGTGCCCTGCTACGTCCTGCTACATCCTGCTACGTCCTGCTACGTCCTGCTGTGCCCTGCTACGTCCTGCTGTGTCCTGCTACGTCCTGCTACGCCTTGCTATCTCCTGCTACGTCCTGCTGTGTCCTGTTACATCCTGCCACGTCTTGCTACACCCTGCTACGTCCTGCTACGCCCTGCTACGCCCTGCTACGTCCTGCTACGTCCTGCTGTGCCTTGTAATTCCGCACAGTGCCCTGCTATGCCATGAACTATTACAAACTACTATTTTTTGTGACTGTTATTGCCACTCTTCATTCTAACCCCAACCGGTCGTCAGACACCGCCTACCAAGAACCTGGGTCTGGGTCTGGGCCTGGGCCTGGGTCTGGGTCTGGGTCTGTCCCAGGTTTCTTCCTAAAAGGAAGTTTTTCCTCGCCACTGTCGCCCTGTTACTTGCTCTGGAGGAAACTACTAGACCTGTTGGGTCCTTGTAAATTCTGGAGTGTGGTCTAGACCTGCTCTATCTGTAAAGGGTCTCCAGATAACTCTTGTTATGAATTGATACTATAAATAAAATTGAAATTGAGCTCTCTGCTGGGAAACTGGATTTTTAAGCCCAATACGAATATTTGGTTGTTTAAAAACCTGATATGCTGATATATATTTTAAAAGAAAATCCAGAAACATACCATATATTAATGTTCTGATGAATAAAATGTATAAAAATACAAACTTAAGATATGAGAGTTATCAATATGGGACAACATCACATGATCACTATGGGACAACATCACATGATCAATATGGGACAACCATCACATGATCAGTATGGGACAACCAACACATGATCAATATGGGACAACCATCACATGATCAATATGGGACAACAACACATGATCAATATGGGACAACATCACATGATCAATATGGGACAACCACACATGATCACTATGGGACAACATCACATGATCAATATGGGACAACATCACATGATCAATGTGGGACAACATCACATGATCAATATGGGACAAGCATCACATGATCAATATGGGACAACAACACATGATCAATATGGGACAACATCACATGATCAATATGGGACAACAACACATGATCAATATGGGACAACAACACATGATCAATATGGGACAACATTGACAGAGAAATTCGTTTTTATAAGGGACTTATTAGACAATTCTCTGTAGTAGTGTCATAGAATATTATATCTTGCATGCTTAAATTTATACATTCATATTCATATCATAATCACTGCCTTTCATATTCATATCATAATCACTGCTTTCATGCTTATCATATATCCATAGCTTGCTTCACGTATATTCATGTATGCTTTATGTTTTATGATCTTATATGCACATTTAACCAACTATGTTTTCCTTAAAGCTGTTAGCACCGCCATAAAGTCTACTCTGTTGTAAATCCTTTAGATAGTCTTAGTTTCGAGGTCAGGCAGAGGGTCAGGTTGCCCCGGCAATCTGCACTCTGTCTGTGTAGGCATAAACCAAACACCAGATGCTTTAGACTCAACAACTGTAAATCTTTGTGTGTGTGTGCTTCAATAAAAAGCCTATGCTTTTGTAACTAGGTGTCTGTTCCGCGGAAGCAATTCTGGCAGGCAGATTGCTGTCACGGATCTTTCCCTTTTGCAAAAGTCTGTCTAAACTGCACATTTTGCCGTCTGCGTCTCGTTTTCTTTGCTTGACCATGTTTATTTAGTAAGATAAAGTGTCCTGAACCTGACATTTTCTGGTGCCGAAACCCGGGAGTCAACAGCTGAGGAGTCCAGGACCGCGCCCGATCAAGGCCAGATGATCTGTTAACAGCCGTCCACCTCTTCGTGGGACGGGGCCATAGGTTGGTCCGGTGCTGCCCTGCACCCTTAGTGACGACTCCCCATGGTCGAAGCAACGGACAGACACGGTGAGTGTGGCAGTTCTGAGTTTCTCATGTAAAAAAATGTGGTGCACGTTTTTGCTAGCTAGAATTTGTACTTTGGGAGTGACAAATTGAGAGTGTTGTTGATTACGACCCGCTGTCTGGAGACTTTATTGGGGCTATTATTCTGTTCACCTGTATGCGCATGCAAAACGCTCAACGTAACGGCTGTGTGTCTTACGGTCTAGGACTTTATTGAGTGATTTTGTTGTGGGTGCTGGGGGCAGATAATACCGCTCAAAGCCTGGTTGTTTTTGATTAATGCTCGCCGTCTAGGGACATAGCTAAGCGTAAAACGGGAGCTATCAGTTGGTTCTGACTAGTTCCGGGACGTCCAAGCGACACGTTTCCCCGTGCGGGGAGACCGGGTGTCTAGAATGCCGCCCTGATTGGGTTCGGGAGTTGGCAAGGGTGATCACCGGCTTTTTGTTTCCCGAGACACCGTGTGTGTGTTTACACTGCAGTGGTATAGTCGGAAGCGCTGTGTACGTCTTTTCACAGCGAGGCAGTGTTGTTTGTTTGTGTATTGTAGCAGTGCACTGTTTGCTATTTTGTGTTTTGTGTTTTATGTTGTGTTTTACTGTTACGCTATGTGTGTTGACTCATAGTGGGTAGCGGATTTGTGTTTGTTTCCTGACGCTCCGTGTGTGTTTACACCGCGGCAGGTCGTCGGAAGCGCTGGGTGTTTTTCCCGTAGCGGGTTAGTGTATTGGTTGTAACAATTTGTTTGTTTGTTTGCTGGTCTGGTTGTGAGACAATAAGAGTGTTGCTGCACAGGTGGTAACTTGTGGTTCTTTGTGAGACTCTGCTTAGGGCAGGGACACAGGTTGGTGTAGAGCACAGCGGTTTATTGTGATTTGTGAAGTTTTATTGTCGCAGTGTTTTATTGTGGAGATTGTGTGATTTGAGAAATAGAGCAGGACAGATGGGTAAAAACCAAAGTACCGCTGTACCTACCTAAAGATGTAAAATTCATGGAAAAAAACCTTCCCAGGAAGTGTGGAATTTGTGAAATATTGGACAAAGAAATACGGCTTTGATTGTAAACTTAGAATGACGTCTGTTACTAGTTTATTACAGCGATTACAGGTGGAGGAGAGAGTTGCTATTAAAGGAGAAAAAGAGAGAGGTGTGTGCTGCAGGAATGTGGAGAGAGCAGGCAGCCAAAAGGGAGACAGGGACAGATAAGGGAAACTACAGAGATAATGTATCCCTTGTTCTCTGTTTGCGCCTTTTTATTTGGAATATAACGAAAACCAAGCATAAATCAAGTCTGAAAATGGGGGATTCACTCAAAATTGAACATTGGATTGGATTGATTGAAAAATTGGATGGGAACAGTCAGAACTGGAAACAACGGAGCCTGGGGCCCCTAAATAAAGGTGAGCAGAACCTGTTGTGAATCGAATCTGCACATTGGTGACATCTAAATTAAGGCAATGATGTTTTCATGGTCTGACTGATAAAAATTGGAGTGATCCAGTGGGGTTATTAATGCTACGTGTTGTTGAAGAGTAAAGAGTAGCCAAACAGCGGGTTTGGTGAGAAGTAGTGTGTATTTTGTCTGAGAGACAGACTACACACACGGAAGAGGTAATGTGTTAAAATTTCTGAACACAGAACCTCTTGAAACATGGGTAGTGCTAAAATTTCTTGGCAAATTATATGAGGAGTAATGCATGTATACATGATTACAATTGCAATTATATGAGGGTGTCTGACGAATCACATACATTGATTACTGAGTTGGGACCAGATCCCTACAGATTACAGATGGACTTATTGGTAAAAGAAAAGAAAAAACAATGAGTCAGAGAGCTAGTGAGAGAAATTAGGAAAAAGTAATGGAAGAATATAGAACAGTTGGTCGATATCAATTCCAAAATTGTTAGATTTAAGGAAAATAAGTAAAAAAGGGTACGTGCATGTACGTGTGTATGTATATATATATATATGGAGATATATGTATGCATATATATACATATTTGAAATTGCTCAAGAAGAATGAGCCAGAGTACATGGATTGCCACTGTTATGGGAAGACTAAGTTTATTTTTTTTTTTAAATTTTTAATGGGAATTCGAATTTGTACTTTCAATTATTTTATTTCCAGTATGTTTTTTTGTTAACAAGTCAAAAGCATTGAGGTGCTTAGACATGGAGGGAGCATGAGCAACATGGTCACAAATACAGACAAACAGCTGAACATTCAGAGGAAACCTGGGGTTGTATATGTGTAGATATGAATTTGTTTTTTGATTAAGGTACAATTACGTTAACAGCCGCTAGATTTGTAAAAACATTGTTGAAATAGTTTAAAATGCCGGACTGCAGTGGGAACATGTGGAGAGGTCCGTGTCAGTCTGTGCTTATGATTCAAATCTCGAGCTAGCTAGCCTTGGTCAACAAGATTTCAAGAGTTATAGGAGGCAGTTTGCTAGGCATGTAATATAATATTGACTGACACACAACAGGTTATAGCATGCATTATAGTTTGGCATTGTTAACAGTAATTTCACTATGTCAAATTTCTGAAAAAGACAACTATTGTGTTAGTGCCAAAATAAGACCAGATTGCTCCAGTCAAGTGCCACACGTTTCACTAGCAAAAACATAAGATATGAGATGGAAAGATTTGGGAGAAGTGGCACTCAAAGTTCAAAGAGCAGATGAATAAGGGCAAGTTGATGACCCAGGGTTGGCATACAGCCCCTCCAGTGAAACGTACAGATATCAACAGGGGTGGGAGGTGCTTACCACACCCAACCTATGCAAAACTGACCAATGATTTACATCCATGTGTCTGAGTGAGAGAGATGTACAGGACCCAGCAGGGGTCCTTTAATGTTTATGGACTAAAGGGCCGGCCTATGTAGGCCTGATAAGAGCTGCCCAGAAACAAAAATAAGGCCAGACTGGCAGCCCAGGGTGAGACAATGCCCACTCAGACCAGAGGCAGAGAGAGACATTGCACCTGTAATTAGAGAATTAGTAGAAGCAGGACTAATCAGATAATGTCCCGACTAGCCATGTGATACACCAATTTTCCCAGTAAAAAAGGCTGATAAGGTTCATTGGCGCTTGATTCGAGATATAAGACAGGTAACTGAGGCCTGTAATAAGACAATCACATAGACAAGATTCTCTTTTAGTTAATTGTTCATATATTAAGTGGATCTACATTGTAGGTGCCTCTGAAACATGAGCTTCCTAAAGACAGATCCTTGAATAGGGCCTCCGGCGTCTAGAGACAGCTAGTATTGTTATGGCTTTGCAATTTATCACTGTGAGCAAAAAGGCAACAAAAAGCAGGCGACTCGAGAGATATGCAACGGTCAGCTTGCCCAAACTGTAGGTTAATGCCTGAACCAATCTACAGACAAGATAAATTTCTAGCTTCTAAGATTGAATGACAGCTACAGTCATTTTTTTTTTTTTTTTATATGTATGTGTTTTGATATTTTTTTTGACGCACTAGGCGGGTGTTCAGGGACAGCTCTGGCTCCTAGAAGCCTGAAAAACAGAAAACAGAAGGACGAAGTGTGTTGTTTAAGATTTGAGTGTTTTCCAAACATGGTCTGGTTTCTGTTGGGGCAAACGGGAGATAAGGAGCAGTCATGTGTTATGCGCACGGAACTGTGGGGTCACTCTGTGACTCTGTTCGTTGTGAAGTTAGAAGTTAGAAGTTGAAGAAGTGCAGAAGTTCAGTTCTTGTCATTTTGGTTTGTCATTTTTGTTTGTTTTGTTTCAACGAGGTCTCTACTTCGCAACGAATTCCTGAGTTTGGCTTAACAGAAACAAGCAGTACAGTCCAGAGCCCCCACACTAGACATTAGACACACTAAAAACTCAGGAGCTACAAGACCTTATCTGATACGCCTAGGGCCTTGATCAACAAAATGAGATGGAACAATGTGGGGGAAGGAAAAGCTTTTCCTCACCTAAAAGAAGAGCTAATGTCATCCACAACATTTGAACAGACTGTGGATTCTAGGGAAAGATTTTTGGCCTCAGTAGAATAAAGTCAGAGAGAAACACAGTGAAGGTCACAGAAATACACAGAGATACCAGCCTAGTTAGCCAGAGCCAAGCGCGGCCCCGAGCCCCTCCCCTCTCTGCTGAACAGGGACGCGCACTCTCAGAGCAGCACACAGAGGGTCAGAGGAAGACAGTTGAACATGCAGACTTGCTAGTGAAGTTACTTCAGGCTATTCAATTACCACACAGATTAGCTACTTGCAAGTGTGCAGCGCATACTAACCGACAAGATCCAGTCAGTTTAGGTAATGCAAAAGCAGATGAGGAAGCTAAGAGAGCTGCTGTAAGATCAGAGTACTTAGCGGTTCAAGAGGAACCACAGAATCCGATCCCCACAGAAGTACTGAAAAACATGCAAGATAACTCCCCCAAAACCGAGAAAGATGTATGGCTGTCAGACGGTGCGACTTGTGTTGGTGGCCTATATCAGAAAGATGACAAGCCCTGCTTGTCTACAAATTTGTATTATATGGTGGCTGGGTTTGGGCCATGGCGAAGAGCACCTGATGGCAAGAACCTGATACTTGGAGAGGCGTGATTGGAAGGAACGGGTCCCTGATCTGAACCAGAGTGGTTGTCTGTTGTTGGACTTCTGTGCTAGTCATGGATTGTCCATCACAAACACACGATCAATATGGGACAACCATCACATGATCAATATGGGACAACATCACATGATCAATATGGGACAACCATCACATGATCAATATGGGACAACCATCACATGATCATTGTGGGACAACCATCACATGATCAAAATTTTACGTTATAATAACTGAAAATAGTTGAGTTTCCTTAACAGAAAACTTCAATCAATCAATCAAACTTTATTTCTAAAGCACATTTAAAACAACCAGGTTGACCAAAGTGCTGGACATTGACATGAAACAATAAATAGACAGAATAAAACACCAGACAAATACAACATACAGTTCTCATGCCGGATTAAAAGCCAAGGAATAAAAATGTTTTTAGTCGTGATTTTTAGTCGTGAGTCCCCCACGACTACATGATCAATACTTTACATTATATTAAATGAAAATTATTGAGTTGCCTTAACAGAAAACTGTAAGTTACATTAACTGCAAATTTTTGAGTTGAGCTAAAGGATAACTTTATTTTAACTGTCATCAAAAGGTACAAGTAGCAAATCATCAAACCTTAACAGAAAACTTAACTGCAAATTTTTGAGTTGAGCTAAATGATAACTTTAATTTAATTGTAATCAAAAGGTACAAGTAGCAAATCATCAAACCTTTTAAGTTCTGGAAAATTTTAGTTTATGAACTTAAAAAAAATTGAGGAAATTGATTGCCACAATTCTTTGAGTTTGGTTAACTCATTTGGGTTTACAGTGGTTACCAGTAGTAAGTCACACACACAAACACAGGACAGAAGTGGGGTGGCCACTCTCTGATTAATAGAAATGTAAGTTAAGAGAGAGATGTGTATTAGTCCGACTGGGAGACATGAACACTGCCATGCAACATGTTGCTGACAAATAGAAATGTTGTGGAACTGGTTTAGTGTGAGTCAGCCTGGTGAAGTGTTCACCTGGGGACAGGTGAGAGGAAACGAAAGGAGATTTAGACATTTAGACGGAGCGGAGACGCCATTACAGGGTGGGAGACCTCTGCTGGGACACACTCCACAGTCAAGAGAAGGGACAGGAACTCGGTGAGTCTTGTTGTTGAGAGACATTTAGACACAAAGATGGCTGAGAAAACTGCTCTTGTTGAAAGTTTCCTGAACTGCCATGTGTGCTCAGAGACTTTCAGTGATCCTGTGTCTCTGAGCTGCAACCACAGCTTCTGTTCCAGCTGCCTGCACGCATTCTGGGAACAGGCTGGCAACAAAAACTGTCCCATTTGTAGAAGAAAATCCTCTAAAGAGTTTGTGGTAACCTTTGCACTGAAGGAACTGGCTGACAAGTTTGCAGAGAGACAGAAATGTGGATCATCTGAGACAGAAACAGGAGAGAAGAAGGTGGAGGTGGTGTGTAGTCTACACCAAGAAGAGCCTAAGCTGTTCTGTAAGGATGAAGAGAGAGCTGTGTGTCCCGTCTGTGAGTTCTCTCCCCACCACGGTCACACGGTGGTTCCTGTAGAACAAGCAGCCAGAGACCTGAAGGAGCAGCTGAGATCTGACCTACAGTCTCTGCAGGACAAGAGGGACAGACACAGACGGGTGGAGGAAACATACCATGAAATAAGTCAACTCTCCAAGAAGCAGCTGCTGTCCACAGAGACGCAGATCAGAGCCCAGTTCAACAAGCTGCACCAGTTCCTGAAAGAGGAAGAGGAGTCCAGACTGGCAGCTCTGAGGGAGGAAGAGCAGCAGAGGGGGGAGGCTGTCTCCAGAGAGATGAAGAGGATTCAGGAGCAGATGTCCTCTCTGTCAGACAGCATCTCTGCTGTGGAAGCAGACCTGCAGAAAGCCAGCGTGCCGTTCCTCAGCAGTTATAAAGCGTCTCGGAGCAAAGCCAGAGTCCAGAGCTCGCTGGCAGACCCACAGCTGATCTCAGGAGCACTGACAGATGTGGCCAAACATCTGGGCAACCTGGCCTTCAGAGTCTGGGAGAAGATGAGGGACAAGGTCCACTTCTGTCCCGTCATTCTGGACCCAAACACTGCACACCCCCGTCTCTATCTGTCTGATGATCTGACCGGTGTGAGACGTGGAGACACAAACCAGAAGCTTCCAGACAATCCAGAGAGACACAGCAGGTATGCAGAAGTTCTGGGCTCTGAAGGTTTCAGATCAGGGACACATAGCTGGGACGTGGAGGTGGGAGATCATCCTCACTGGACTGTGGGTTTAGCCAAAGAGTCAGCTGACAGGAAGGGAGAAAGATATGTTTCACCAGAATATGGATACTGGTGCTTATTACATCGCAGTGGAAAATACACTAATGGATCTGGTAAGAGTGTCACAGTGAAGAAGAGTCTCCAGAGGATCAGAGTCCAGCTGGACTACGAGGGGGGGAAGGTGTCCTTCTACAACTCTGAAGACAACACTCACATCTACACTCACAGAGACACTTTCACTGAGAAACTCTTCCCTTACTTCCATATCGGACCGGCTGGTGACGCTAAAACTGTAGAAATCAGAATCTGTCCTGCTGAGATTTCTCTGAGAGGTTCAAGGGGGAGAGGAGAGAAGGAGGGAAGGAGGAGGAGAGAAGGAGGAGAGAGGAGAGAAGGAGGAGAGAAGGGGAGAGGAGAGAAGGAGGAGAGAGGAGAGAGGAGAGAAGGAGGAGAGAGGAGAGAGGAGAGAAGGAGGAGAGGAGAGAAGGAGAGAAGGGGGAGAGGAGAGAAGGAGTAGAGAAGGAGGTGAAGAAAGAGAAGGGGGAGAGTTTAAAGGCGTATTTTTGGAGTAAAAAAAATAAATCCCATTAGTGTATGTATATTTATACTGTATGTAAGTATATATATATATATATATCTTCCTAGTTGTAGTTATTGTCCATGATAGAAGAAGAAATCAGATTTGATGGTTTTAATAACCGACATGATGAAAACATTCCTCGGTATTAAAATATTTCCAAAGCCCCGAATGAGAAACTCCAGCTGAGCTTCTGGAGGAAATATGTATATATATTATTAAGATAATAAGATACTCCATATATATATTATTAAGATAATAAGATACTCCATATATATATTATTAAGATAATAAGATACTCCATATATATATTATTAAGATAATAAGATACTCCATATATATATTATTAAGATAATAAGATACTCCATATATATATTAAAGACTAAGGCATGTTGAGTTTTATCCATCTATCTATATATATATATATATATATATATATATATATATATATATATATATATATATATATATTACAGACAGTCATGTTGAGTTTTGGGTATGACTGTAGCTGAATATTATGCTGAAGAAGTGGGATTTTAATAATAATAATAATAATAATAATATATATACATTACAGTCATGTTGAGTTTTGGGTATGAGTGCAGGTGTAACAGCTGATGTTATTATTATTATTATTATTATATATGTAACAGCTGATGTTATTATTATTATTATTATTATTATTATATATGTAACAGCTTATATTATTATTATTATTAATGTAACAGCTGATGTTATTATTATTATTATTATTATTATTATATATGTAACAGCTGATATTATTATTATTATTAGTATTATTATTATTATTATTATTATATATGTAACAGCTGATGTTGATTTGCATAATTGTGATGATATAAGTGATTATTGGTGTTCGATGTTATTGATGAGGAGAAAAAATTCCAATTTATATTTTATTTAATTTTAAGTATCAGTTAATGTTTTGTTGGGTATGTTTTAATGAGTATAATTATTTATCACATCGCTATGGTTTCCTGAGAGACGTTGTCCTTGCATTGCGTCTCTTTTGTCCCTCCTGGGTTGCCATAGCGTCCGGTTTCCCCTCCATAACGTCTTGTATTGCTGAGGTAGGTCATGTGTAAAATGACGCTGTGATATTTTATTGTTTTCTCTGAAGATTGTGTTGTGACCTTTCAACATTAATTTTAGCGAAATTAATACATGTTAACTAACTGCTTTGAGTCATTTTTACAGTTTAATGTAACTTGTAATGACGCGTTGTTTAACTTTCTTTTTACGCCGTTTTCGCGTGCTTGCTGTATAATATTATATATATATATATATATATTATGAGTGTGTGAAGGCTGTTGTGGATGTATAATGGGTTATTCCTGCTTCACTTGGTTTATTGAAGCTGTCTGAGAGTTTGGAGCGTTGCTTCTCATGTAAACTGTTTTAGCTCGGGTTGGGTCTCCTCACAATACCGTCTAGTACTGCTGAGGTGCAGATGCTGTTAGCACTGGAAACACTCCACTGGAAAAATAATACAAATTATAATAAATATTGGTTGGCTTTCACACCCTGTCCACATCCGTTACACACACACACACACACACACACACTAATTAAATACATTACAAGTAGTGTATCCTCAGTTTTAGAAAAAGTTGTACTAAGTTAATTATGTTAAGTTGGTGCAACATGTTCTTCATTTTTGAGTAATTTGACCTAATATATTTTGATTAATTGAATTTATTTTGTGTATAAGTAAGCAGAACTTAAAAACATAACTTAAGCACAACTTAATATAATTAAGTAATGACATACTAAGAATGATAAAGTCCTGTTATTTCTATTGATTCCAATAGGGAAGATTTAAAAATAAAATTAATTTATATAGCACATGCTAAAATACAATAAAATATATCAAAGTGCCAAATAAGTAAACAACAACTAATTGTCTATTAAAACAATTTGATTGGTCAGAATGCATTAGTCATTATGGAAGACATCATGTATTAATTGTATTTATTGTTGTATTGTTATTGTCCCCAGTATAATGTAACAGTCTTACATTAGCTCACCTTACTAT
>CM057237.1:38516641-38526641 GCA_029931835.1 Etheostoma nigrum
CTGGCCACTATGCTGTCTGAGTCCCACTCTATTCAACATCTATATTAACCAACTGGTCACTATGCTGTCTGAGTCCACCTCTATTCAACATCTATATTAACCAGCTGGCCACTATGCTGTCTGAGTCCCACTCTATTCAACATCTATATTAACCAACTGGTCACTATGCTGTCTGAGTCCCACTCTATTCAACATCTATATTAACCAACTGGCCACTATGCTGTCTGAGTCCCACTCTATTCAACATCTATATTAACCAACTGGCCACTATGCTGTCTGAGTCCACCTCTATTCATCATCTATATTAACCAACTGGTCACTATGCTGTCTGAGTCCCCCTCTATTCAACATCTATATTAACCAACTGGCCACTATGCTGTCTGAGTCCCACTCTATTCAACATCTATATTAACCAACTGGCCACTATGCTGTCTGAGTCCCACTCTATTCAACATCTATATTAACCAACTAGCCACTATGCTGTCTGAGTCCCACTCTATTCAACATCTATATTAACCAACTGGCCACTATGCTGTCTGAGTCCCACTCTATTCAACATCTATATTAACCAACTGGTCACTATGCTGTCTGAGTCTCACTCTATTCAACATTTATATTAACCAACTGGTCACTATGCTGTCTGAGTCTCACTCTATTCAACATTTATATTAACCAACTGGCCACTATGCTGTCTGAGTCCCACTCTATTCAACATCTATATTAACCAACTGGCCACTATGCTGTCTGAGTCCAACTCTATTCAACATCTATATTAACCAACTGGCCACTATGCTGTCTGAGTCTCACTCTATTCAACATCTATATTAACCAACTGGTCACTATGCTGTCTGAGTCTCACTCTATTCAACATTTATATTAACCAACTGGTCACTATGCTGTCTGAGTCCCACTCTATTCAACATCTATATTAACCAACTGGTCACTCTGCTGTCTGAGTCCCACTCTATTCAACATCTATATTAACCAACTGGCCACTATGCTGTCTGAGTCTCACTCTATTCAACATCTATATTAACCAACTGACCACTATGCTGTCTGAGTCCCACTCTATTCAACATCTATATTAACCAACTGGCCACTATGCTGTCTGAGTCTCACTCTATTCAACATCTATATTAACCAACTGGCCACTATGCTGTCTGAGTCTCACTCTATTCAACATCTATATTAACCAACTGGTCACTATGCTGTCTGAGTCCCACTCTATTCAACATCTATATTAACCAACTGGTCACTATGCTGTCTGAGTCCACCTCTATTCAACATCTATATTAACCAACTGGTCACTATGCTGTCTGAGTCCACCTCTATTCAACATCTATATTAACCAACTGGCCACTATGCTGTCTGAGTCCCACTCTATTCAACATCTATATTAACCAACTGGTCACTATGCTGTCTGAGTCCCACTCTATTCAACATCTATATTAACCAACTGACCACTATGCTGTCTGAGTCCCACTCTATTCAACATCTATATTAACCAACTGGCCACTATGCTGTCTGAGTCCCACTCTATTCAACATCTATATTAACCAACTGGCCACTATGCTGTCTGAGTCCCACTCTATTCATCATCTATATTAACCAACTGGTCACTATGCTGTCTGAGTCCACCTCTATTCAACATCTATATTAACCAACTGGCCACTATGCTGTCTGAGTCCCACTCTATTCAACATCTATATTAACCAACTGGTCACTATGCTGTCTGAGTCCACCTCTATTCAACATCTATATTAACCAGCTGGCCACTATGCTGTCTGAGTCCCACTCTATTCATCATCTATATTAACCAACTGGTCACTATGCTGTCTGAGTCCCACTCTATTCAACATCTATATTAACCAACTGGCCACTATGCTGTCTGAGTCCCACTCTATTCAACATCTATATTAACCAACTGGCCACTATGCTGTCTGAGTCCACCTCTATTCATCATCTATATTAACCAACTGGTCACTATGCTGTCTGAGTCCACCTCTATTCAACATCTATATTAACCAACTGGCCACTATGCTGTCTGAGTCCCACTCTATTCAACATCTATATTAACCAACTGGCCACTATGCTGTCTGAGTCCCACTCTATTCAACATCTATATTAACCAACTAGCCACTATGCTGTCTGAGTCCCACTCTATTCAACATCTATATTAACCAACTGGCCACTATGCTGTCTGAGTCCCACTCTATTCAACATCTATATTAACCAACTGGTCACTATGCTGTCTGAGTCTCACTCTATTCAACATTTATATTAACCAACTGGTCACTATGCTGTCTGAGTCTCACTCTATTCAACATTTATATTAACCAACTGGCCACTATGCTGTCTGAGTCCCACTCTATTCAACATCTATATTAACCAACTGGCCACTATGCTGTCTGAGTCCAACTCTATTCAACATCTATATTAACCAACTGGCCACTATGCTGTCTGAGTCTCACTCTATTCAACATCTATATTAACCAACTGACCACTATGCTGTCTGAGTCCCACTCTATTCAACATCTATATTAACCAACTGGCCACTATGCTGTCTGAGTCTCACTCTATTCAACATCTATATTAACCAACTGGCCACTATGCTGTCTGAGTCTCACTCTATTCAACATCTATATTAACCAACTGGTCACTATGCTGTCTGAGTCCCACTCTATTCAACATCTATATTAACCAACTGGTCACTATGCTGTCTGAGTCCACCTCTATTCAACATCTATATTAACCAACTGGTCACTATGCTGTCTGAGTCCACCTCTATTCAACATCTATATTAACCAACTGGCCACTATGCTGTCTGAGTCCCACTCTATTCAACATCTATATTAACCAACTGGTCACTATGCTGTCTGAGTCCCACTCTATTCAACATCTATATTAACCAACTGACCACTATGCTGTCTGAGTCCCACTCTATTCAACATCTATATTAACCAACTGGCCACTATGCTGTCTGAGTCCCACTCTATTCAACATCTATATTAACCAACTGGCCACTATGCTGTCTGAGTCCCACTCTATTCATCATCTATATTAACCAACTGGCCACTATGCTGTCTGAGTCCCACTCTATTCAACATCTATATTAACCAACTGGCCACTATGCTGTCTGAGTCCAACTCTATTCAACATCTATATTAACCAACTGGCCACTATGCTGTCTGAGTCCCACTCTATTCAACATCTATATTAACCAACTGGTCACTATGCTGTCTGAGTCTCACTCTATTCAACATTTATATTAACCAACTGGTCACTATGCTGTCTGAGTCTCACTCTATTCAACATCTATATTAACCAACTGACCACTATGCTGTCTGAGTCCCACTCTATTCAACATCTATATCAACCAACTGGCCACTATGCTGTCTGAGTCTCACTCTATTCAACATCTATATTAACCAACTGGTCACTATGCTGTCTGAGTCCCACTCTATTCAACATCTATATTAACCAACTGGTCACTATGCTGTCTGAGTCCGCCTCTATTCAACATCTATATTAACCAACTGGTCACTATGCTGTCTGAGTCCACCTCTATTCAACATCTATATTAACCAACTGGCCACTATGCTGTCTGAGTCCCACTCTATTCAACATCTATATTAACCAACTGGCCACTATGCTGTCTGAGTCCCACTCTATTCAACATCTATATTAACCAACTGGTCACTATGCTGTCTGAGTCCCACTCTATTCAACATCTATATTAACCAACTGACCACTATGCTGTCTGAGTCCCACTCTATTCAACATCTATATTAACCAACTGGCCACTATGCTGTCTGAGTCCCACTCTATTCAACATCTATATTAACCAACTGGCCACTATGCTGTCTGAGTCCCACTCTATTCAACATCTATATTAACCAACTGGCCACTATGCTGTCTGAGTCCCACTCTATTCAACATCTATATTAACCAACTGGCCACTATGCTGTCTGAGTCCCACTCTATTCAACATCTATATTAACCAACTGGTCACTATGCTGTCTGAGTCCCACTCTATTCAACATCTATATTAACCAACTGGTCACTATGCTGTCTGAGTCCCACTCTATTCAACATCTATATTAACCAACTGGTCACTATGCTGTCTGAGTCCCACTCTATTCAACATCTATATTAACCAACTGGTCACTATGCTGTCTGAGTCCCACTCTATTCAACATCTATATTAACCAACTGGCCACTATGCTGTCTGAGTCCACCTCTATTCAACATCTATATTAACCAACTGGCCACTATGCTGTCTGAGTCCCACTCTATTCAACATCTATATTAACCAACTGGCCACTATGCTGTCTGAGTCCCACCCTGTTCAACATCTATATTAACCAACTGGTCACTATGCTGTCTGAGTCCCACTCTATTCAACATCTATATTAACCAACTGGTCACTATGCTGTCTGAGTCCCACTCTATTCAACATTTATATTAACCAACTGGCCACTATGCTGTCTGAGTCCACCTCTATTCAACATCTATATTAACCAACTGGCCACTATGCTGTCTGAGTCCCACTCTATTCAACATCTATATTAACCAACTGGTCACTATGCTGTCTGAGTCCCACTCTATTCAACATCTATATTAACCAACTGGTCACTATGCTGTCTGAGTCCCACTCTATTCAACATCTATATTAACCAACTGGCCACTATGCTGTCTGAGTCCCACTCTATTCAACATCTATATTAACCAACTGGCCACTATGCTGTCTGAGTCCCACTCTATTCAACATCTATATTAACCAACTGGCCACTATGCTGTCTGAGTCCCACTCTATTCAACATCTACATTAACCAACTGGCCACTATGCTGTCTGAGTCCCACTCTATTCAACATTTATATTAACCAACTGGCCACTATGCTGTCTGAGTCCCACTCTATTCAACATCTATATTAACCAACTGGTCACTATGCTGTCTGAGTCCCACTCTATTCAACATCTATATTAACCAACTGGCCACTATGCTGTCTGAGTCCCACTCTATTCAACATCTATATTAACCAACTGGTCACTATGCTGTCTGAGTCCACCTCTATTCAACATCTATATTAACCAACTGGCCACTATGCTGTCTGAGTCCCACTCTATTCAACATCTATATTAACCAACTGGTCACTATGCTGTCTGAGTCCACCTCTATTCAACATCTATATTAACCAGCTGGCCACTATGCTGTCTGAGTCCCACTCTATTCAACATCTATATTAACCAACTGGTCACTATGCTGTCTGAGTCCCACTCTATTCAACATCTATATTAACCAACTGGCCACTATGCTGTCTGAGTCCCACTCTATTCAACATCTATATTAACCAACTGGCCACTATGCTGTCTGAGTCCACCTCTATTCATCATCTATATTAACCAACTGGTCACTATGCTGTCTGAGTCCACCTCTATTCAACATCTATATTAACCAACTGGCCACTATGCTGTCTGAGTCCCACTCTATTCAACATCTATATTAACCAACTGGCCACTATGCTGTCTGAGTCCCACTCTATTCAACATCTATATTAACCAACTGGTCACTATGCTGTCTGAGTCCCACTCTATTCAACATCTATATTAACCAACTGGCCACTATGCTGTCTGAGTCCCACTCTATTCAACATTTATATTAACCAACTGGCCACTATGCTGTCTGAGTCCCACTCTATTCAACATCTATATTAACCAACTGGTCACTATGCTGTCTGAGTCCCACTCTATTCAACATCTATATTAACCAACTGGTCACTATGCTGTCTGAGTCCCACTCTATTCAACATCTATATTAACCAACTGGTCACTATGCTGTCTGAGTCCCACTCTATTCAACATTTATATTAACCAACTGGCCACTATGCTGTCTGAGTCCCACTCTATTCAACATCTATATTAACCAACTGGCCACTATGCTGTCTGAGTCCCACTCTATTCAACATCTATATTAACCAACTGGCCACTATGCTGTCTGAGTCCCACTCTATTCAACATCTATATTAACCAACTGGTCACTATGCTGTCTGTGTCCCACTCTATTCAACATCTATATTAACCAACTGGTCACTATGCTGTCTGAGTCCCACTCTATTCAACATTTATATTAACCAACTGGCCACTATGCTGTCTGAGTCCACCTCTATTCAACATCTATATTAACCAACTGGCCACTATGCTGTCTGAGTCCCACTCTATTCAACATCTATATTAACCAACTGGTCACTATGCTGTCTGAGTCCCACTCTATTCAACATCTATATTAACCAACTGGTCACTATGCTGTCTGAGTCCCACTCTATTCAACATCTATATTAACCAACTGGCCACTATGCTGTCTGAGTCCCACTCTATTCAACATTTATATTAACCAACTGGCCACTATGCTGTCTGAGTCCCACTCTATTCAACATCTATATTAACCAACTGGCCACTATGCTGTCTGAGTCCCACTCTATTCAACATCTATATTAACCAACTGGCCACTATGCTGTCTGAGTCCCACTCTATTCAACATCTATATTAACCAACTGGTCACTATGCTGTCTGAGTCCCACTCTATTCAACATCTATATTAACCAGCTGGAAACCATCCTAGAGGAATCAGAAGCACCTGGTCTAACGCTACACGGCTCTGAGATCAAGTTCCTGCTCTATGCAGATGACCTGGTTCTGTTGTCCCCTACAGAACAGGGCCTACAGCAGAACCTGGACCTGCTGCGGCAGTACTGTCAGACCTGGGCCCTGACAGTAAACACACAAAAGACAAAGACAAAGACTTTTCAGAAAAGTTCCAGATCTCATGGAAACACATACAGATTCACATTAGGGAAACATAAATTAGACAACTGTACACATTACAATTATTTAGGACTGAAAATAAGTTCCACTGGAAGTTTTAACCCAGCGATAATGGAGCTGAGAGAGAAAGCACGCAGGCCGTTCTATGGAATAAAAAGTCAAATCTACATTAAAATCCCAATCAGAATCTGGCTCAAATTATTAGAATGTGTACTAGAGCCAGACCTCCTCTACGGTAGTGAGGTGTGGGGTCCTATTTCCTACCAGAATTCTTCCCACTTGGACAAAAACCCAGTTGAAATCCTGCACCTAGAGTTCTGTAAGAGCCTCCTACAGGTGCACAGGAGAGCCACCAACACCGCCTGCAGAGCTGAATTAGGCCAATTCCCATTATTCATCAACATTCAAAAACGTGCAATCAAATATTGGCTTCATCTAAAAAACAGCGACCCCCACTCCTATCAGCAGAAAGCCCTGCAAGACCAAGAACTGGGCAAAGAGAAGAGTCCCCTCACTCAGCTGGTCCTGACGCTCAGTCCACTTCCTGACCCTGTTCTGCCTCAGGACCAGTCTGGGAACCAACCAATCAGAGTTAACCAGTCTGGCAAACAACCAATCAGAGTTAACCGAATTATAACACAACAGAAACAAAACTACATCATCGATTGGAACACACAAACAAAAGCACAAAGCAAGATGCACCTGAGAGAGAGAGAGAGAGAGAGAGAGAGAGAGAGAGAGAGAGAGAGACTGTCGACCTTTAATGTGGATTCCTTCCAACGCTCTTTCATTCCTCTGATTTTTACTATTATTAAAAATAATTCATAATTATTGCTTTATTAACTCTAATATTAGGTATAATTCTATATAAATGAGGGTTATTTACCATGAATTCCAGAAAGTATAAAACTAGTAAGGTGGTGATCGAGGAAACTAAAAAAAAAGTCTGAAAAAGAGACGAAAATATCAGATTTTGTCCATCTTTGACCCAGGAGGACAACACAAGGGTTAAATAATCTACTTTTTTTTTTTTTTTAAACAGTAAAAATGATCTGATGTCATCTTGTTACATGTGAATATTTTCTAGTGTCTTCTCTCCTCTGGGACAGGAAGCTGGATGTCTTTGAGTTGGGGACATAACGAGACATTTGAGGACGTCGTCTTGGGACTTTTGGGAACACTGACCAACATGTCAGAGGCAGAACAACTCGTCCATTCATCGGGACTCACTGGAACGCATTCGTGGTGCGTTCATGGACATCGGAGAAACATAGCTCCGAGGGAAAACGTCTCCATTCACGTCACTTCCTGTGGGAATCAGCGGTGGGAAACTGGGGCTAGACCTCGCTAACAGAGCCCAGCTGACATTGGGTTCACTGAGATTATATATATGAAACTGTTTATTGGGGACAAATAACCCAATAAGGAGGGAGGCAGACACCGTCTACACATTTAAGAGTAGGCTTAAGACGTTCCTCTTTGATAAAGCTTATAGTTAGGGCATAGAATTGAACATTGTTAGGGAGTGAGGAGTCGCAGCGTCCACCTAACCCGGCCCACCTGCTTCTCCTCATAGTTGTCAGATCTATCTATCATATAATCAATAATATAATAAAACTAAAGGGAGACTTGGCATACAGCCCGATCCGGTTGGGGAGAGTTCTAGCCTGACCAGGCTCCTCTCTTTACCCTGTCTCTCTTAGTTATGCTGTAATAGTTTTAGACAGCTGGGGGACTTCCTTCGACACACTGAGCTCCTGTCTCCTCTATCTTTCTATCTTCCTATCTTCCCATTTTATGTGCATCCATGTCCCAGAAATGCTTGTTACTAACCTAGTTACTAACCTAGTTACTAACCTAGTTACCAACCTAGTTACCAACCTAGTTACCAACCTAGTTACTAACCTAGTTACTAATCTAGTTACTAATCTAGCTCTGGGGAGTCCTCATGTTCTTTTTCTCCCAGCATGTTTCCTCGGATCAGGGAGGCTCCAAAATCATGGTAGCAGCTGTCGCCATGGTCCCGCTACACGTCCTGCTACGTCCTGCTACGCCCTGCTACGTCCTGCTACGTCCTGCTACGTCCTGCTACGCCCTTCTGTGTCCTGCTACGTCCTGCTACGCCCTGCTACGCCCTGCTACGTCCTGCTGTGTCCTGCTACGCCCTGCTACGTCCTGCTACGTCCTGCTACGCCCTGCTACGCCCTGCTACGTCCTGCTGTGTCCTGCTACGCCCTGCTACGTCCTGCTACGCCCTGCTACGTCCTGCTACGCCCTGCTACGTCCTGCTACGTCCTGCTGTGTCCTGCTACGCCTTGCTACGTCCTGCTACGTCCTACTACGTCCTACTACGCCCTGCTACGCCCTGCTACGTCCTGCTACGTCCTGCTACGTCCTGCTACGTCCTGCCACGTCCTGCTACGTCCTGCTACGTCCTGCTACGTCCTGCTGTGTCCTGCTACGTCCTACTACGTCCTGCTACATCCTGCCACGTCCTGCTACGTCCTGCCACGTCCTGCTACGTCCTGCTACGTCCTGCTGTGTCCTGCTACGTCCTGCTACGTCCTGCTGTGTCCTGCTACGCCCTGCTACGTCCTGCTACGCCCTGCTACGTCCTGCTACGCCCTGCTACGCCCTGCTACGTCCTGCTACGCCCTGCTACGCCCTGCTACGTCCTGCTGTGTCCTGCTACGCCCTGCTACGTCCTGCTACGCCCTGCTACGTCCTGCTACGCCCTGCGACGCCCTGCTACGTCCTGCTACGTCCTGCTGTGTCCTGCTACGCCCTGCTACGTCCTGCTACGTCCTGCTACGCCCTTCTGTGTCCTGCTACGTCCTGCTACGCCCTGCTACGTCCTGCTACGCCCTGCTACGCCCTGCTACGTCCTGCTACGTCCTGCTACACCCTGCTACGTCCTGCTACACCCTGCTACGTCCTGCTACGTCCTGCTACGTCCTGCCACGTCCTGCCACGTCCTGCTACGTCATGCTACGTCCTGCTACGTCCTGCTGTGTCCTGCTACGTCCTGCTACATCCTGCCACGTCCTGCTACGTCCTGCTACGTCCTGCTGTGTCCTGCTACGTCCTGCTACGTCCTGCTACGTCCTGCTACGTCCTGCCACGTCCTGCTACGTCCTGCTACGCCTTGTAATTCCGCACAGTGCCCTGCTATGCCAT
>CM057237.1:38531641-38537910 GCA_029931835.1 Etheostoma nigrum
CCACTATGCTGTCTGAGTCTCACTCTATTCAACATCTATATTAACCAACTGGTCACTATGCTGTCTGAGTCCCACTCTATTCAACATCTATATTAACCAACTGGCCACTATGCTGTCTGAGTCTCACTCTATTCAACATCTATATTAACCAACTGGCCACTATGCTGTCTGAGTCCCACTCTATTCAACATCTATATTAACCAACTGGCCACTATGCTGTCTGAGTCCCACTCTATTCAACATTTATATTAACCAACTGGCCACTATGCTGTCTGAGTCCCACTCTATTCAACATCTATATTAACCAACTGGTCACTATGCTGTCTGAGTCCCACTCTATTCAACATCTATATTAACCAACTGGTCACTATGCTGTCTGAGTCCCACTCTATTCAACATTTATATTAACCAACTGGCCACTATGCTGTCTGAGTCTCACTCTATTCAACATCTATATTAACCAACTGGCCACTATGCTGTCTGAGTCCCACCCTGTTCAACATCTATATTAACCAACTGGTCACTATGCTGTCTGTGTCCCACTCTATTCAACATCTACTGTATATTAACCAACTGGTCACTATGCTGTCTGAGTCCCACTCTATTCAACATTTATATTAACCAACTGGCCACTATGCTGTCTGAGTCCCACTCTATTCAACATCTATATTAACCAACTGGCCACTATGCTGTCTGAGTCCCACTCTATTCAACATCTATATTAACCAACTGGCCACTATGCTGTCTGAGTCCCACTCTATTCAACATCTATATTAACCAACTGGTCACTATGCTGTCTGAGTCCCACTCTATTCAACATCTATATTAACCAGCTGGAAACCATCCTAGAGGAATCAGAAGCACCTGGTCTAACGCTACACGGCTCTGAGATCAAGTTCCTGCTCTATGCAGATGACCTGGTTCTGTTGTCCCCTACAGAACAGGGCCTACAGCAGAACCTGGACCTGCTGCGGCAGTACTGTCAGACCTGGGCCCTGACAGTAAACACACAAAAGACAAAGACAAAGACTTTTCAGAAAAGATCCAGATCTCATGGAAACACATACAGATTCACATTAGGGAAACATAAATTAGACAACTGTACACATTACAATTATTTAGGACTGAAAATAAGTTCCACTGGAAGTTTTAACCCAGCGATAATGGAGCTGAGAGAGAAAGCACCAGGCCGTTCTATGCAATAAAAAGTCAAATCTACATTAAAATCACAATCAGAATCTGGCTCAAATTATTAGAATGTGTACTAGAGCCAGACCTCCTCTATGGTAGTGAGGTGGGGGGTCCTATAGAGCCAGACCTCCTCTACAGTAGTGAGGTGGGGTGTCCTATAGAGCCAGACCTCCTCTACGGTAGTGAGGTGGGGGGTCCTATTTCCTACCAGAATTATTCCCACTTGGACAAAAACCCAGTTGAAATCCTGCACCTAGAGTTCTGTAAGAGCCTCCTACAGGTGCACAGGAGAGCCACCAACACCGCCTGCAGAGCTGAATTAGGCCAATTCCCATTATTCATCAACATTCAAAAACGTGCAATCAAATATTGGCTTCATCTAAAAAACAGCGAGACCTGCAAGACCAAGAGATGGGCAAAGAGAAGAGTCCCCTCACTCAGCTGGTCCTGACGCTCAGTCCACTTCCTGACCCTGTTCTGCCTCAGGACCAGTCTGGGAACCAACCAATCAGAGTTAACCAGTCTGGCAAACAACCAATCAGAGTTAACCGAATTATAACAACAGAAACAAAACTACATCATCGATTGGAACACACAAACAAAAACAAGATGCACCTGAGAGAGAGATAGAGAGAGAGAGAGAGAGAGAGAGAGAGAGAGAGAGAGAGAGGGTCGATCTTTAATGTGGATTCCTTCCAACGCTCTTTCATTCCTCTGATCTTTACTATTATTAAAAATAATTCATAATTTCTGCTTTATTAACTCTAATATTAGGTATAATTCTATATAAATGAGGGTTATTGACCATGAATTCCAGAAAGTATAAAACTAGTAAGGTGGTGGTCGAGGAAACTAAAAAAAAAGTCTGAAAAATGATCTGATGTCATCTTGTTACATGTGAATATTTTCTAGTGTCTTCTCTCCTCTGGGACAGGAAGCTGAATGTCTTTGAGTTGGGGACATAACGAGACATTTGAGGACGTCGTCTTGGGACTTTTGGGGACACTGACCAACATGTCAGAGGCAGAACAACTCGTCCATTCATCGGGACTCACTGGAATGCATTCGTGGTGCGTTCATGGACATCGGAGAAACATAGCTCCGAGATAGATAGATATATATATATATATATATATATATATATATATATATATATATATATATATATATATATATATATATATATATATATATATATATATACTGTTTATTGGGGACAAACGCCTCTGCTGATAAACATACAGACATATCATGTTTCCCATTATTCAGAAAGAGGCCGATGTGTCACACACACACACACACACACACACACACACACACACACACACACACACACACACACACACACACACACACACCTCTGGGCTATGGCCAACAGCTGATGGCAGCCATGCAACAAGTTGTTATGCTACACGCTAAAATAACAGAAGAAGAAGAAGAAGAAGCAGCATCCCGACCATGTGAACGCTACAGTACCCACGGGGACGGGGCCTGATATTCCCAGGTGGCCTGAACGCAGCAAGGAAGAGAATACAAACAATGCACAACTACACACACACACACACACACACACACACACACACACACACACACAGAAACACACACACACACACCAGCAGTGGAGTGTGTGTGCACTGGGCTGATAAAGACGCGTTTGAGGTCCCACCTCTAGGTAAACATTAGCAGCTCTGACGGAGACCCTGAACTCAGCACACACAGAGTTAATGTGTAATGACGCGACGGCGGCTGGACTCCGCGTGTCCTTCAGGAGCAGGAAACCAGAAAGACCCACTGGAATCAGAGGCCAGTGAACACATCACAGGACCCTAAGTCACACAGCACACAACTACAATACTTCAACTGTAATATATATATATATATATATATATATATATATATATATATATATATATATATATATATATATATATAGTTATACTGTCAACAAGTATATGAATGTTAGAGCAGGTAGTGTGTGTGTGTGTGTGTGTGTGTGTGTGTGTGTGTGTTGCAGGGTGTGTGTGTGTGTGTAGCAGGGTGTGTGTGTGTGTGTGGTGTGTGTGTGTGTGTGTGTCTCTGTGGTGTGTGTGTGTGTGTGTGTGTAGCAGGGTGTGTGTGTGTCTCTATGGTGTGTGTGTGTGTGTGTCTGTGGTGTGTGTGTGTAGCAGGGTGTGTGTGTGTGTGGTGTGTGTGTGTGTCTCTATGGTGTGTGTGTGTGTGTGTGTGTGTAGCAGGGTGTGTGTGTGTCTCTGTGGTGTGTGTGTGTGTGTGTGTGTGTCTCTGTGGTGTGTCTGTGTGTGTAGCAGGGTGTGTGTGTGTCTCTGTGGTGTGTGTGTGTGTGTGTGTGTGTGTGTGTGTGTAGCAGGGTGTGTGTGTGTGTCTCTGTGGTGTGTGTGTGTGTGTGTGTGTGTGTGTAGCAGGGTGTGTGTGTGTGTCTCTGTGGTGTGTGTGTGTGTGTGTGTGTGTGTGTGTGTGTGTGTAGCAGGGTGTGTCCACCAGAAGAGTTTCTATAAATAAACTGGTTTTGTCTGCAGGTTTTTTGGGGTTTTTGTCACCGAGCAGCAGAGGACGGGAGGAGGACATCGTCCTGCAGCGAGGACATCGTCTGGCGATAGAAACCCTGCTGTCCCCCCCGGTCCAGTTGGACAGAGTTGTCCCTCATCTGGCGATAGAAACCCTGCTGTCCCCCCCGGTCCTGTTGGACAGAGTTGTCCCTCATCTGGCGATAGAAACCCTGCTGTCCCCCCGGTCCAGTTGGACAGAGTTGTCCCTCATCTGGCGATAGAAACCCTGCTGTCCCCCCCGTCCTGTTGGACAGAGTTGTCCCTCATCTGGCGATAGAAACCCTGCTGTCCCCCCCGTCCTGTTGGACAGAGTTGTCCCTCATCTGGCGATAGAAACCCTGCTGTCCCCCCGGTCCAGTTGGACAGAGTTGTCCCTCATCTGGCGATAGAAACCCTGCTGTCCCCCCGGTCCTGTTGGACAGAGTTGTCCCTCATCTGGCAATAGAAACCCTGCTGTCCCCCCCTGTCCTGTTGGACAGAGTTGTCCCTCATCTGGCAATAGAAACCCTGCTGTCCCCCCCTGTTCTGTTGGACAGAGTTGTCCCTCATCTGGCAATAGAAACCCTGCTGTCCCCCCCGTCCTGTTGGACAGAGTTGTCCCTCATCTGGCGATAGAAACCCTGCTGTCCCCCCCGTCCTGTTGGACAGAGTTGTCCCTCATCTGGCGATAGAAACCCTGCTGTCCCCCCCGTCCTGTTGGACAGAGTTGTCCCTCATCTGGCGATAGAAACCCTGCTGTCCCCCCCGTCCTGTTGGACAGAGTTGTCCCTCATCTGGCGATAGAAACCCTGCTGTCCCCCCGGTCCAGTTGGACAGAGTTGTCCCTCATCTGGCGATAGAAACCCTGCTGTCCCCCCGGTCCTGTTGGACAGAGTTGTCCCTCATCTGGCAATAGAAACCCTGCTGTCCCCCCCTGTCCTGTTGGACAGAGTTGTCCCTCATCTGGCAATAGAAACCCTGCTGTCCCCCCCTGTTCTGTTGGACAGAGTTGTCCCTCATCTGGCAATAGAAACCCTGCTGTCCCCCCGTCCTGTTGGACAGAGTTGTCCCTCATCTGGCAATAGAAACCCTGCCATAATATAATATAATATAATATAATATAATATAATATAATATAATATAATATAATATAATATAATATATTATAATATAAAATAATATAAAATAATATATTATAATATAATATATTATAATATATTATAATATAATATAATATATTATAATATAAAATAATATAATATAATATAATATATTATAATATAAAATAATATAATATATTATAATATAATATAAAATAAAATATTATAATATAATATATTATAATATAATATATTATAATATAAAATAATATAATATATTATAATATAATATAAAATAAAATATTATAATATAATATATTATATTATAATATATTATAATATAAAATAATATATTATAATATAATATAATATATTATATTATAATATTATAATATAAAATAATATATTATAATATAATATAATATAATATAAAATAATATAATATAATATATTATAATATAAAATAATATATTCTAATATAATATAATATATTATAATATAATATAATATATTATAATATAATATATTATATTATATTATAATATTATAATATAAAATAATATAAAATAATATAATATGATATAATATAATATAAGTTGGAGTAGCTGAGTTGTCGTACTGCTAAAGTTACTAAAGTGGAACAAAGTTCTCCATCACATCTACTCTGTCTCGTTACCTCCATACTGCTCACTCAGTCACTACTGCATGTAATAGATTACATTATAGTTACAGTTACAGTTACAGGGAGGCTGAAAGACAGCCGTTTGTCCCGCCCCTCGGACTGAGCCCAGCCAATGGGGAGCTCCCAGACCAACATCTGGAAGATGGTCTAACATCAACATGTTCAGGACAGAGAACACAACACCAAGTGTGTGTGTGTGCGCATGTGTGCGTGCTTGTGTGTGTGTGTGAGTGTGAGCGACTGTGTGTGCGCGCCGGTGTCTGTCAATGTGTGTGTCAGTGTGTGTGGTTGTGTGTGCCTGTGTCTGTCAATGTGTGTGTGTGTGTGTGTGGTTGTGTGTGCCTGTGTCTGTCAATGTGTGTGTGTGTGTGTCAATGTGTGTGCGTGTGTGTGTGGTTGGGTGTGCCTGTGTCTGTCAATGTGTGTGTGTGTGTGTGTGGTTGTGTGTGCCTGTGTCTGTCAATGTGTGTGTGTGTGTGTCAATGTGTGTGCGTGTGTGTGTGGTTGTGTGTGCCTGTGTCTGTCAATGTGTGTGTGCGTGTCTATGCGTGGTGTGTGTGTGTGTGCGTGTGTGCGCCTGTGTCTGTCAATGTGTGTGTCAGTGTGTGTGTGTGGTTGTGTGTGCGTGTCTATATGTGTGTGTGTGTGTGTGCGCATGTGTGCGCATGTGTGTGCGTGTGTGTGTGTGTGTGTGTGTGTGTGTACGCATGTGTGAGTGTGTGTGTGAGAGAGCCTGCAGTGTCTGTCTGTGTT
>CM057237.1:38538410-38578410 GCA_029931835.1 Etheostoma nigrum
CCTTACAGTCTGGAGTTATGTTGGTCTCTAGTCCCCAGTGTTCCTTACAGTCTGGAGTTATGTTGGTCTCTAGTCCCCGGTGTTCCTTACAGTCTGGAGTTATGTTGGTCTCTAGTCCCCAGTGTTCCTTACAGTCTGGAGTTATGTTGGTCTCTAGTCCCCAGTGTTCCTTACAGTCTGGAGTTATGTTAGTCTCTAGTCCCCAGTGTTCCTTACAGTCTGGAGTTATGTTGGTCTCTAGTCCCCAGTGTTCCTTACAGTCTGGAGTTATGTTGGTCTCTAGTCCCCAGTGTTCCTTACAGTCTGGAGTTATGTTGGTCTCTAGTCCCCAGTGTTCCTTACAGTCTGGAGTTATGTTGGTCTCTAGTCCCCAGTGTTCCTTACAGTCTGGAGTTATGTTGGTCTCTAGTCCCCAGTGTTCCTTACAGTCTGGAGTTATGTTGGTCTCTAGTCCCCGGTGTTCCTTACAGTCTGGAGTTATGTTGGTCTCTAGTCCCCAGTGTTCCTTACAGTCTGGAGTTATGTTGGTCTCTAGTCCCCAGTGTTCCTTACAGTCTGGAGTTATGTTGGTCTCTAGTCCCCGGTGTTCCTTACAGTCTGGAGTTATGTTAGTCTCTAGTCCCCAGTGTTCCTTACAGTCTGGAGTTATGTTGGTCTCTAGTCCCCGGTGTTCCTTACAGTCTGGAGTTATGTTGGTCTCTAGTCCCCAGTGTTCCTTACAGTCTGGAGTTATGTTGGTCTCTGGTCCCCAGTGTTCCTTACAGTCTGGAGTTATGTTGGTCTCTAGTCCCCAGTGTTCCTTACAGTCTGGAGTTATGTTGGTCTCTAGTCCCCAGTGTTCCTTACAGTCTGGAGTTATGTTGGTCTCTAGTCCCCAGTGTTCCTTACAGTCTGGAGTTATGTTGGTCTCTAGTCCCCAGTGTTCCTTACAGTCTGGAGTTATGTTGGTCTCTAGTCCCCAGTGTTCCTTACAGTCTGGAGTTATGTTGGTCTCTAGTCCCCAGTGTTCCTTACAGTCTGGAGTTAGGTTGGTCTCTAGTCCCCAGTGTTCCTTACAGTCTGGAGTTATGTTGGTCTCTAGTCCCCAGTGTTCCTTACAGTCTGGAGTTATGTTGGTCTCTAGTCCCCAGTGTTCCTTACAGTCTGGAGTTATGTTGGTCTCTAGTCCCCAGTGTTCCTTACAGTCTGGAGTTATGTTGGTCTCTAGTCCCCAGTGTTCCTTACAGTCTGGAGTTATGTTGGTCTCTAGTCCCCAGTGTTCCTTACAGTCTGGAGTTATGTTGGTCTCTAGTCCCCGGTGTTCCTTACAGTCTGGAGTTATGTTAGTCTCTAGTCCCCAGTGTTCCTTACAGTCTGGAGTTATGTTGGTCTCTAGTCCCCGGTGTTCCTTACAGTCTGGAGTTATGTTGGTCTCTAGTCCCCAGTGTTCCTTACAGTCTGGAGTTATGTTGGTCTCTGGTCCCCAGTGTTCCTTACAGTCTGGAGTTATGTTGGTCTCTAGTCCCCAGTGTTCCTTACAGTCTGGAGTTATGTTGGTCTCTAGTCCCCAGTGTTCCTTACAGTCTGGAGTTATGTTGGTCTCTAGTCCCCAGTGTTCCTTACAGTCTGGAGTTATGTTGGTCTCTAGTCCCCAGTGTTCCTTACAGTCTGGAGTTATGTTGGTCTCTAGTCCCCAGTGTTCCTTACAGTCTGGAGTTATGTTGGTCTCTAGTCCCCAGTGTTCCTTACAGTCTGGAGTTAGGTTGGTCTCTAGTCCCCAGTGTTCCTTACAGTCTGGAGTTATGTTGGTCTCTAGTCCCCAGTGTTCCTTACAGTCTGGAGTTATGTTGGTCTCTAGTCCCCAGTGTTCCTTACAGTCTGGAGTTATGTTGGTCTCTAGTCCCCAGTGTTCCTTACAGTCTGGAGTTATGTTGGTCTCTAGTCCCCAGTGTTCCTTACAGTCTGGAGTTAGGTTGGTCTCTAGTCCCCAGTGTTCCTTACAGTCTGGAGTTATGTTGGTCTCTAGTCCCCAGTGTTCCTTACAGTCTGGAGTTATGTTGGTCTCTAGTCCCCAGTGTTCCTTACAGTCTGGAGTTATGTTGGTCTCTGGTCCCCAGTGTTCCTTACAGTCTGGAGTTATGTTGGTCTCTAGTCCCCAGTGTTCCTTACAGTCTGGAGTTATGTTGGTCTCTAGTCCCCAGTGTTCCTTACAGTCTGGAGTTATGTTGGTCTCTAGTCCCCAGTGTTCCTTACAGTCTGGAGTTATGTTGGTCTCTAGTCCCCAGTGTTCCTTACAGTCTGGAGTTATGTTGGTCTCTAGTCCCCAGTGTTCCTTACAGTCTGGAGTTATGTTGGTCTCTAGTCCCCAGTGTTCCTTACAGTCTGGAGTTATGTTGGTCTCTAGTCCCCGGTGTTCCTTACAGTCTGGAGTTATGTTGGTCTCTAGTCCCCAGTGTTCCTTACAGTCTGGAGTTATGTTGGTCTCTAGTCCCCAGTGTTCCTTACAGTCTGGAGTTATGTTGGTCTCTAGTCCCCAGTGTTCCTTACAGTCTGGAGTTATGTTGGTCTCTAGTCCCCAGTGTTCCTTACAGTCTGGAGTTATGTTGGTCTCTAGTCCCCAGTGTTCCTTACAGTCTGGAGTTATGTAGATCTCGAGAACGGCCGGTTCCCCCCAGGGAAGCCTGGGCTCTTCCTTCCTTTCACCTGTCCTCGTCGCGTGTTCCACCCGGCCGACGCTGAGGGAGAACAAAGGGACTCTCGGTCAAAGATCCAAAACCAGTTCTCTTCCACACACTCTCCCAGAGGACAGCTGGAAGACTGTCCTTCACTTATCTGCGTTCCTGCGTTGAACTCCTCATTTGGGTGGCTGCAGTCCCCCTGTTGCTTCGGGGTCTAAGGACGTAATCCGGTCTGCACCACCACGAGTTCACCCGCACTTCGGACGGCTTGTCCCACCGGCACTTCTCCAGCCCGTCTGCTGGTCTCGGCTTCCACTGTCCTCCGTGGGAGCCGGTCTCTCCTCTGCTCTGCTCCTCAGCGTCCCCTCTTCTTTCATTTATCCTTTTGGTTTCTTTGGCCTCCGGTTCCCTTGCTCCGTCCTCGGCATCGCCCCGCCACCTCCGCCTGGGCACGGCCCGAGCTTTGCCGGGGCATGAGCTGGCCCAGCGCTGCAGCTGGTCCCGCCGCTTGGTCCCCCGAGTCCCCCTGCTCCTCAGCGTCACATCTGCTCTTTCGGTTTCTCCTTCTGCAGCCTGTCCCCCTCTGTCCTGTTCCTCTTCCCTTTTCACTGGTCCGTCCCCCTTCCACACCTGCTCTGCTTTAAGCTCAGGTGTTTTCACCTGTCCTGCCTTGAGCTCGTTAGGTTTGAATAAAAAGGGGAGGAGCTCCAGTCTTGTCTAAAGTGGTATAAATATAACAGTTGATGCAATGAAAAGCTGTAAATAAAACTCAAGCATGCAGCAAACAGAATAAAAACACATAAGTCCTGTTTAAAAAGGCATTCACATGCACTTATAGTAACTGTACCAAATCCACTTTTGACACACACACACACACACACACACACACAGACACGACACACACACAGAGACGCACACACATACACACACAGCAGAGTGTACATTGTAATTTCCCCACTGTCAATGAAATATAATTAAAAATTAAAATTAAAAAAACAAAGTCTTGTTGTTGAGCTGTAGAGAAGTTGACCGCATGGTCTCTGTCTCTTTGTGGGGACGTTCTCAGCTGTTTGTTTGGTTGCCAGGGCGACGTGGACGACAAGCAGGCCGCCGTCAACATGAAGATGTTCGGGAAACTGACCCGAGAGACGTTGGAGTGGTATCCTGATAAACTACTCTGTAGGAGGTTCAATGTCCCCGACCCCTACCCCGGGTACACACACACACACACACAGACACAGAGACACACACACACACACACACAGACACACACACACACACACACAGACACACACACACACACACACACACACACACACACACACACACACAGATACACACACACACACACAGATACACACACACACACACACACACAGATACACACACACACAGATACACACACACACAGAGATACACACACACAGAGATACACACACACACAGAGATACACACACACACACACACACACACACACACAGAGATACATAAACACACACACACACACAGAGACACAGAGATACACACACACACACACACAGAGATACACACACATACACACACACACACACACACACACACAGAGATACACACACACACACATACACACACACAGAGATACACACACACACACACACACACACACACACACACACACAGAGATACACACACACACACACACACACAGATACACATACACACACACACACAGACACACACACACACAGAGACACACAGAGATACACATACACACACACACACAGACACACACACACACAGAGACACACACACACACACACACAGACACACACACACACACACACAGAGACACACACACACACACACACACACAGAGACACACACACACACACACACAGACACACACACACACACACACACACACACAGAGACACACAGACGCACACACACACACAGACACACACAGAGACACACACACCCTCAAAAATATCATGAATATAAATACTGTAGAGTAAAGTGACTTCCTAAAACATGAATGGTTGGTGTAAACATGACATGTTTGTGTTGTGTTGTGTTGTGTTGTGTTGTGTTGTGTTGTGTTCAGGTGCAGTCTGGTCGGTCTGCCCAAAGTGAAGAGAGACAAGTTTTCGGTCTTCAACTTCCTGAGCGTGCCGGAGAGCAGAGAGACAACAGGTAACGCTGTTAGGGGGCGGGGCCTGCACCATCTGACCAATCACAGACAAGCACAAGTCTACTGAGCCAATGATGATCCTGCAGAAACATGAAGAACACACACAATATTCCTTTATGTGAATAACAGTGTGACAGTGTGAGTGTTTCTCTTCTTCTTCTTCTTCTTCTGCTGCAGCCCGGCCGAAGCCTCCAGACACCGGGAGGAGGTCCAGGTGGGATGTTTCTCAGCAGAAAAAGGAGGAGGAGGAGGAGGAGAAGAAGAAAGACCCGCTGAGCGAGCTGCTCAACGCCGCTCGGAACCAGACGGAGACCAGACTGGATCCAGGCCCCGCCCCCGACCCCGGCAGGGCTCAGACCGAGGTACACACACACACACACACACACACACACACACACACCTGCAGGGGTCTACTGCTCCCTGTTCAGATGCACCAATCAGGGCCAGGGGGTGTGTCTAACTGCATGTCAATCACTGCTCTGCTCACACGCATCCATTCTCCCTTATGGGGGGGGGCTTAAGATAGGAGACCGTTTGGGGTTTTTGAGGGGGGGGGGCTGGGCTAAGTCTCTACGTCTGAAATAACAGGAACATGCATAGAATGTTGTTTTCTCTTCAAACAGACGACGGACGAGCAGAAAGAAAAGAGAGAAGAAGAAGAAGAAGAAGAAGAGGAGGAGGAGGAGAGCCGGCCCCCCATGGATCTGTTCAAGGCCATCTTCAGCTCCTCGGAGGACAACTCGTCTTCCTCGGAGGGAGAGAGCGACGAGGACGGAGACGCAACAGGGGACGCAACAGGGGTCGGGGACGCAACGGGGGTCGGAGACGCAACGGGGGACGGAGACGCAACGGGGGACAGGGTCAACGCCTTCGTACAACCGCTGAATCTCTTTAGCATCACAACATCCGGCCAGACAGGTAGGGACACTCTGACTGGCTAGTAGTCCTCATACTCTGCTCCTGACTGGCTAGTAGTCCTCATACTCTGCTCCTGACTGGCTAGTAGTCCTCATACTCTGCTCCTGACTGGCTAGTAGTCCTACTCTGCTCCTGACTGGCTAGTAGTCCTACTCTGCTCCTGACTGGCTAGTAGTCCTACTCTGCTCCTGACTGGCTAGTAGTCCTACTCTGCTCCTGACTGGCTAGTAGTCCTACTCTGCTCCTGACTGGCTAGTAGTCCTACTCTGCTCCTGACTGGCTAGTTGTCCTACTCTGCTCCTGACTGGCTAGTAGTCCTCATACTCTGCTCCTGACTGGCTAGTAGTCCTCATACTCTGCTCCTGACTGGCTAGTAGTCCTACTCTGCTCCTGACTGGCTAGTAGTCCGACTCTGCTCCTGACTGGCTAGTAGTCCTCAGACTCTGCTCCTGACTGGCTAGTAGTCCTACTCTGATCCTGACTGGCTAGTAGTCCTCAGACTCTGCTCCTGACTGGCTAGTAGTCCTCATACTCTGCTCCAGACTGGCTAGTAGTCATCATACTCTGCTCCTGACTGGCTAGTAGTCCTACTCTGCTCCTGACTGGCTAGTAGTCCTACTCTGCTCCTGACTGGCTAGTAGTCCTACTCTGATCCTGACTGGCTAGTAGTCCTCAGACTCTGCTCCTGACTGGCTAGTAGTCCTACTCTGCTCCTGACTGGCTAGTAGTCCTCAGACTCTGCTCCTGACTGGCTAGTAGTCCTACTCTGCTCCTGACTGGCTAGTAGTCCTACTCTGATCCTGACTGGCTAGTAGTCCTACTCTGCTCCTGACTGGCTAGTAGTCCTACTCTGATCCTGACTGGCTAGTAGTCCTCATATTCTGCTCCTGACTGGCTAGTAGTCCTACTCTGATCCTCACTGGCTAGTAGTCCTCAGACTCTGCTCCTGACTGGCTAGTAGTCCTACTCTGCTCCTGACTGGCTAGTAGTCCTACTCTGATCCTGACTGGCTAGTAGTCCTACTCTGCTCCTGACTGGCTAGTAGTCCTACTCTGCTCCTGACTGGCTAGTAGTCCTACTCTGCTCCTGACTGGCTAGTAGTCCTACTCTGATCCTGACTGGCTAGTAGTCCTCATACTCTGCTCCTGACTGGCTAGTAGTCCTACTCTGCTCCTGACTGGCTAGTAGTCCTACTCTGATCCTGACTGGCTAGTAGTCCTACTCTGCTCCTGACTGGCTAGTAGTCCTACTCTGCTCCTGACTGGCTAGTAGTCCTACTCTGCTCCTGACTGGCTAGTAGTCCTACTCTGATCCTGACTGGCTAGTAGTCCTCATACTCTGCTCCTGACTGGCTAGTAGTCCTACTCTGATCCTGACTGGCTAGTAGTCCTACTCTGCTCCTGACTGGCTAGTAGTCCTACTCTGATCCTGACTGGCTAGTAGTCCTCATACTCTGCTCCAGACTGGCTAGTAGTCATCATACTCTGCTCCTGACTGGCTAGTAGTCCTACTCTGCTCCTGACTGGCTAGTAGTCCTACTCTGCTCCTGACTGGCTAGTAGTCCTACTCTGCTCCTGACTGGCTAGTAGTCCTACTCTGATCCTGACTGGCTAGTAGTCCTCAGACTCTGCTCCTGACTGGCTAGTAGTCCTACTCTGCTCCTGACTGGCTAGTAGTCCTCAGACTCTGCTCCTGACTGGCTAGTAGTCCTACTCTGATCCTGACTGGCTAGTAGTCCTACTCTGCTCCTGACTGGCTAGTAGTCCTACTCTGATCCTGACTGGCTAGTAGTCCTCATACTCTGCTCCTGACTGGCTAGTAGTCCTACTCTGATCCTGACTGGCTAGTAGTCCTCAGACTCTGCTCCTGACTGGCTAGTAGTCCTACTCTGCTCCTGACTGGCTAGTAGTCCTACTCTGCTCCTGACTGGCTAGTAGTCCTACTCTGCTCCTGACTGGCTAGTAGTCCTACTCTGATCCTGACTGGCTAGTAGTCCTCATACTCTGCTCCTGACTGGCTAGTAGTCCTACTCTGATCCTGACTGGCTAGTAGTCCTACTCTGCTCCTGACTGGCTAGTAGTCCTACTCTGATCCTGACTGGCTAGTAGTCCTCAGACTCTGCTCCTGACTGGCTAGTAGTCCTACTCTGATCCTGACTGGCTAGTAGTCCTCAGACTCTGCTCCTGACTGGCTAGTAGTCCTACTCTGATCCTGACTGGCTAGTAGTCCTCAGACTCTGCTCCTGACTGGCTAGTAGTCCTCATACTCTGCTCCTGACTGGCTAGTAGTCATCATACTCTGCTCCTGACTGGCTAGTAGTCCTACTCTGCTCCTGACTGGCTAGTAGTCCTACTCTGCTTCTGACTGGCTAGTAGTCCTACTCTGCTCCTGACTGGCTAGTAGTCCTCAGACTCTGCTCCTGACTGGCTAGTAGTCCTACTCTGCTCCTGACTGGCTAGTAGTCCTACTCTGATCCTGACTGGCTAGTAGTCCTCAGACTCTGCTCCTGACTGGCTAGTAGTCCTACTCTGCTCCTGACTGGCTAGTAGTCCTACTCTGCTCCTGACTGGCTAGTAGTCCTACTCTGATCCTGACTGGCTAGTAGTCCTCATACTCTGCTCCTGACTGGCTAGTAGTCCTACTCTGATCCTGACTGGCTAGTAGTCCTCAGACTCTGCTCCTGACTGGCTAGTAGTCCTACTCTGATCCTGACTGGCTAGTAGTCCTCAGACTCTGCTCCTGACTGGCTAGTAGTCCTACTCTGCTCCTGACTGGCTAGTAGTCCTCATACTCTGATCCTGACTGGCTAGTAGTCCTACTCTGATCCTGACTGGCTAGTAGTCCTACTCTGATCCTGTGATGCTAACACTGCGATGCTAACACTGTGATGTGTGATGCTAACACTGTGATGTGTGATGCTAACGCTGTGATGTGTGATGCTAACGCTGTGATGTGTGATGCTAATGCTGTGATGTGTGATGCTAACGCTGCGATGCTAACACTGTGATGCTAACGCTGGTGCTTGTTCTGTGTTTCTTCGTAGTTTTGCCTCAGAACAACACTCAAGAAGCAGAAGAAGAAGAGTTTGGTCCCAAGCTGCCGCCTCCTCCGTCTGCTCTCAGTGAGTCCATGGTGTAGAGACATGGGGGTGGTGGGGTAGACGGGGATCCAACCCTCCATGGGGGGGGGGGGGGGTAGATGGGGCATTAACATGATAAAAGGACATTAAAACAACCAAACAGGCTTCAGAGACCTGGAAGAAAAGGACAAAACCACGTTAAAATTAGAAGCTGCACGGTCAACAGGAGGACAACACACGTGGATTTAACTGTGTCTTTTGTCCCCCGTCCAGTCACAGGAGACGCCGTCTCCGTCTCCTCGTCCCGAGAGGACGAGCAGCCCGACAAGAGGAGACGAGAGAAGAGACACAAGAACAAGAAGCAGCACAAACACAAGAAGGACAAGAAGGTAGAGACAGAGACACACAAGAAGGTAGAGACAGACACACCAAGGACAGGAAGGTAGAGACAGACACACACAAGAAGGACAGGAAGGTAGAGACAGACACACCAAGGACAGGAAGGTAGAGACAGACACACACAAGAAGGACAGGAAGGTAGAGACAGACACACCAAGGACAGGAAGGTAGAGACAGACACACACAAGAAGGACAAGAAGGTAGAGACAGACACACACAAGAAGGACAAGAAGGTGGAGACAGACACACACAAGGACAGGAAGGTAGAGACAGACACACACAAGGACGGGAAGGTAGAGACAGACACACACAAGAAGGACAGGAAGGTAGAGACAGACACACACAAGAAGGACAAGAAGGTAGAGACAGACACACACAAGAAGGACAAGAAGGTGGAGACAGACACACACAAGGACAGGAAGGTAGAGACAGACACACACAAGAAGGACAAGAAGGTAGAGACAGACACACACAAGAAGGACAAGAAGGTGGAGACAGACACACACAAGGACAGGAAGGTAGCGACAGACACACACAAGGACAAGAAGGTAGAGACAGACACACACAAGGACAGGAAGGTAGCGACAGACACACAAGAAGGACAAGAAGGTGGAGACAGACACACACAAGGACAGGAAGGTAGAGACAGACACACACAAGAAGGACAAGAAGGTAGAGACAGACACACACAAGAAGGACAGGAAGGTAGAGACAGACACACACAAGAAGGACAGGAAGGTAGAGACAGACACACACAAGAAGGACAGGAAGGTAGAGACAGACACACACAAGGACAGGAAGGTAGAGACAGACACACACAAGAAGGACAAGAAGGTGGAGACAGACACACACAAGGACAGGAAGGTAGCGACAGACACACAAGAAGGACAAGAAGGTAGAGACAGACACACACAAGAAGGACAGGAAGGTGGAGACAGACACACACAAGGACAGGAAGGTAGAGACAGACACACACAAGAAGGACAGGAAGGTAGAGACAGACACACACAAGAAGGACAGGAAGGTAGAGACAGACACACACAAGAAGGACAGGAAGGTAGAGACAGACACACACAAGGACAGGAAGGTAGAGACAGACACACACAAGAAGGACAGGAAGGTAGAGACAGACACACACAAGAAGGACAAGAAGGTGGAGACAGACACACACAAGGACAGGAAGGTAGAGACAGACACACACAAGAAGGACAGGAAGGTAGAGACAGACACACACAAGAAGGACAAGAAGGTGGAGACAGACACACAGAAGGACAGGAAGGTAGAGACAGACACACACAAGGACAGGAAGGTAGAGACAGACACACACAAGAAGGACAGGAAGGTAGAGACAGACACACACAAGAAGGACAAGAAGGTGGAGACAGACACACACAAGGACAGGAAGGTAGAGACAGACACACACAAGAAGGACAGGAAGGTAGAGACAGACACACACAAGAAGGACAAGAAGGTGGAGACAGACACACACAAGGACAGGAAGGTAGAGACAGACACACACAAGAAGGACAAGAAGGTAGAGACAGACACACACAAGGACAGGAAGGTAGAGACAGACACACACAAGAAGGACAAGAAGGTAGAGACAGACACACACAAGGACAGGAAGGTAGAGACAGACACACAAGAAGGACAGGAAGGTGGAGACAGACACTGTCTGTGTCCTCGTTGTCCTAGAGTCTTCTGGTTTAACTTCCTACTCATTTTCCCCGCAGAAGAAGAAGAAAAAGAAGAAGAACAAAGGAAAACATCAGAAGAAGAGTAAGACGGAGACGGACAGCAGCGGCGAGGACAGCGGCGAGGACAGTGGACAGGTGTCCACACAGGAGCTGCTCAAAAGGTGACTCGTCTTCTGGTTATGTCCTCATTTAATATAATTTAAATATTAATATAATATAAATATGGTTCCCCTTCTTTCTCTCTCTCCCCCTCTCTCATCCCTCCCTCCTCTCTCCCTCTCCTCTCCCTCCCCCCTCTTTTTCTCCCCCCCCTCCAGACTGAAAAGTGTCCGGTCTCTGGAGTCCTGGTGAGGACAGAGCCGTCTGTCCTCTGTGAGGACGCCGTCTCCAACAGACCGACCATGTTGTTGTGAAATAATAAAACTTTATTGAACGTGTTTCCTTCACTCGGTGGTGTTGTTGTTTGGGAAAACAAGAAGAAGGAGGGATGAAAAGAAGAGGGATGAAAAGAGGGGGGATGAAAGGAGGAGGGGTGAAAAGAGAATGAAAAGAGGAGGGATGAAAAGAAGGAGGGATGAAAAGCTCCATGGTAACGCCACTTTGGCCGAGTGTTTCCGACTTTTTTCTGCGATTTCCGAGGTTTTTTGAGACATTTGTCACCCAAATTTTTTACTTTTTTTTATTTTTTTATTTTTTTACATTTGTCACTTTTTATTGACATTTTAATCTATTTTTTTTTTTTTACCAATTGATTTTTCTCCAAATGCTAGAAAATTGACAAAAACACCCAAATTCAATGAATTAGTGACCTGATTATTTTTGCCACTTTTATTGACATTTTTCTCTTTTTTTGTTTACACTTTTTCAAGTTTTTTTGACCTTGCCCCCCCCTAGACTTTTTTTTACACTTTTTTTAAAGTTTCTTTTAACAATTATATTTTTCTCTAAATGCTGTAAAATTGACAAAAAAAAAATTCAATGAAAGCCGTGAACTGATTATTTTTTTTCAGATTTTATTTATTTATTTTTGTACATTTTTGTCACTTTTTCGTAATATTTTGACATTTCTGCCACTTTTATTGAAATTTCTCTTTTTTTTACACTTTTTTACACTTTTTTTACCAATTATATTTTTCTCTAAATGCTGTAAAATTGACAAAATACACCCAAATTCAATGAAAGCCGTGAACTGATTATTTTTTACATTTGTCAGTTGTTTTCAGTTTTTTTATTTTATTTTTTTTGTACATTTTTGTCACTTTTTCGTAATATTTTGACATTTTTGCCACTTTTATTGACATTTTTTACACTTTTTTTAAAAGTTAATTGACCAACTGTTACACCTCCAAATGCGATTGTTGTTGTTGCTATGGTAACGTTAGTAACGGGCGGAGAGAGACGGCTAACGGTCGGACATAGCGATAATATCGCGCTTTACCGACAGTTTCTACAATGGCGTCGAAAGACCTCGACCCTTTATCGGTCGAGGAGCCTCCAGGAGCCGTCGGACATGAGGAGGGGACGGAGGACGAGGACACAGCGGCAGCAGGAGAGGGCTGGAGCCGGGAGACTCAGGTAGAAACCACGGGAACTTACCGGCTAGCTCGGCAGCTAACGCCGAAAGTTAGCGTGTATAGAGCAGCATATCTCCACCAGACTCCATGTAAATAATCACTACTTTTAGCATGTATAGAGCAGCATATCTCCACCAGACTCCATGTAAATAATCACTACTTTTAGCGTGTATAGAGCAGCATATCTCCACCAGACTCCATGTAAATAATCACTACTTTTAGCGTGTATAGAGCAGCATATCTCCACCAGACTCCATGTAAATAATCACTACTTTTAGCATGTATAGAGCAGCATATCTCCACCAGACTCCATGTAAATAATCACTACTTTTAGCATGTATAGAGCAGCATATCTCCACCAGACTCCATGTAAATAATCACTACTTTTAGCGTGTATAGAGCAGCATATCTCCACCAGACTCCATGTAAATAATCACTACTTTTAGCATGTATAGAGCAGCATATCTCCACCAGACTCCATGTAAATAATCACTACTTTTAGCGTGTATAGAGCAGCATATCTCCACCAGACTCCATGTAAATAATCACTACTTTTAGCGTGTATAGAGCAGCATATCTCCACATGTAAATGGGTGAATTAAGAGTTTATTCCAACCAGACCAGAGTGGTGATTGGTGGAACAGTGGAAAGATGAACCAAGATGGCTTTTGGTAGTTTTATTTAGTTTCTGTCCTCTTTAAATGAAGTGTGTTTTACAATGATAAAATGACTGTTTATGTAAATAAAGTCTGGTCAAGTTAAATACAGCCTTATTGAGCTATTAACATAGAGTACTTCTTCTTGTACATCTGGATAGGACCCCCCACATTTATATTATGACATTTAATTCAGCTTCACCTGCACCAACCATAACATTATACAGTTTCACTTTGTAGTGATGCAATAATATAAGGGATAATTTAGTTTTTCAGCGTGTTTGTGATGTAACGGGGCTGTGGTGCGTTCATGTGTCCGCAGGTTCCTGGGAGGGTGTTACGAGCTCACAGCGACGCTGTGACTGCTGCACGACTCTGCTTCAACGACCGCTGCATCCTCAGCTGCTCCGCCGACCGCACCGCCATCCTCTGGGTAAACTCGCTGAATTCTCCCAAAGACGCAACAACTAATCCCCAAAAATTCTCCCAAAGACGCAACAACTAATCCCCAAAAATTCTCCCAAAGACACAACAACTAATCCCCAAAAATTCTCCCAAAGACACAACTAATCCCCAAAAATTCTCCCAAAGACACAACTAATCCCCAAAAATTCTCCCAAAGACGCAACAACTAATCCCCAAAAATTCTCCCAAAGACGCAACAACTAATCCCCAAAAATTCTCCCAAAGACGCAACAACAAGGCGTTTTCTGACTGAGAGACCCTGAAAACCCAACAAACAAACTCTGGATTCAGGGAGACTTTGATGACTAATAGAGACATTTAAAGAGAGGATTTTAAAGGATAACGATACAAATATTGGGTTATTTAAAAATCCGATATGCCGATATATAAAAAAAAAATCCAGAAACACGTTACAAAACATAAACAGACTCCCTAACATTAGTTATTTATGAGTTCTCACTAATATAATATGATGATAATTTGTTTTATTGTCAGAAAACATCAAAATATATTAAAGTTCTGATAAATAAAATGTAGAAAAATACAAAATTAAGATATGAAACTTAAAGACGCTGTAGAGCGTCCTCTGGTGGACAGACTATGCAACGCCATCACTAACAGGGACGTTGTAGAGCGTCCTCTGGTGGACAGACTATGCAACGCCATCACTAACAGGGACGTTGTAGAGCGTCCTCTGGAGGACAGACTATGCAACGCCATCACTAACAGGGACGTTGTAGAGCGTCCTCTGGTGGACAGACTATGCAACGCCATCACTAACAGGGACGTTGTAGAGCGTCCTCTGGTGGACAGACTATGCAACGCCATCACTAACAGGGACGTTGTAGAGCGTCCTCTGGTGGACAGACTATGCAACGCCATCACTAACGGGGACGTTGTAGAGCGTCCTCTGGTGGACAGACTATGCAACGCCATCACTAACAGGGACGTTGTAGAGCGTCCTCTGGTGGACAGACTATGCAACGCCATCACTAACAGGGACGTTGTAGAGCGTCCTCTGAGGGACAGACTATGCAACGCCATCACTAACAGGGACGTTGTAGAGCATCCTCTGGTGGACAGACTATGCAACGCCATCACTAACAGGGACGTTGTTGAGCGTCCTCTGAGGGACAGACTATGCAACGCCATCACTAACAGGGACGTTGTAGAGCGTCCTCTGGTGGACAGACTATGCAACGCCATCACTAACAGGGACGTTGTAGAGCGTCCTCTGGTGGACAGACTATGCAACGCCATCACTGACAGGGACGTTGTAGAGCGTCCTCTGGTGGACAGACTATGCAACGCCATCACTAACAGGGACGTTGTAGAGCGTCCTCTGGTGGACAGACTATGCAACGCCATCACTAACAGGGACGTTGTAGAGCGTCCTCTGGTGGACAGACTATGCAACGCCATCACTAACAGGGACGTTGTAGAGCGTCCTCTGAGGGACAGACTATGCAACGCCATCACTAACAGGGACGTTGTAGAGCGTCCTCTGGTGGACAGACTATGCAACGCCATCACTAACGGGGACGTTGTAGAGCGTCCTCTGGGGGACAGACTATGCAACGCCATCACTAACGGGGACGTTGTAGAGCGTCCTCTGGTGGACAGACTATGCAACGCCATCACTAACAGGGACGTTGTAGAGCGTCCTCTGGTGGACAGACTATGCAACGCCATCACTAACAGGGACGTTGTAGAGCGTCCTCTGGTGGACAGACTATGCAACGCCATCACTAACGGGGACGTTGTAGAGCGTCCTCTGGTGGACAGACTATGCAACGCCATCACTAACGGGGACGTTGTAGAGCGTCCTCTGGGGGACATATTTGTATATAATGTAATATGAGCTTCATGTATATCGTTGTCTGTATTGTACAGTATCAGTAGTACTATATTATGTATGTGAGTGTACTTGTCCAGTCCATGTCCATGGGACTGATTGAGCAGCCAGTTGAGTGTTACCGTGGTTACCGACGGCCGTCCTGTTGACCTCTGACCTGCAGGATGTGGAGAGACGACGACCTCTGAGGGTGTTTGACGGAGTTCACAGTAAAACCATCACAGAGTGCTCTCTGATCCCTAACACCAACAGGTGGGTCTGGAGGGGAGGGGGGAGGAGAGGGGGAGGATGGGAGGAGAGGGGAGGAAGGGAGGAGAGGAGAGGAGAGGGGAGGGGAGAGGAGAGGGGATGAGAGGAGAGGAAGGGGGGAGAGGAGTAGAGGAGAGGGGAGGAAGGAGGGACGCTTTATGACGGTTATGGTTTAAACATGTCAATAGAAGATGAAAAACAGCTCTCCCTCTCCCTCCCTCTCTCTGTCTGCCTGCCTGTCTGCCTGTCTCTCTCTCTCTGTCTGTCTGTCTCTCTGTCTGTCTCTCTGCCTGTCTCTCTGTCTCTCTGTCTGCCTGCCTGTCAGGATGGTGACTGTCTCCTGGGATAAGAAGATGGTGTCCACAGACCTGGAGACAGGACAGACTCTGGTAACTCTTCCCCGTCATTACTTTCATTCTGGATGAATGGACGAGTTGTCCCGTCTCTAAAATGTCCTCAAATGTCTTCAGCTTCAGTTTCCTGTCACAGAGGACAGAAGAGTCTAGAAAATATCACACAAGATAATCAGTTAATCAAATAAATAATCACCGTAGTAATGGACAGACTAGGACACTCTGAGTCCATTAGTCCATTAAAAAGACTACAGATGGGGGGGGGGGCTGAGTCCTGCAGCGGTCCGGGTTTGAATCCGACCTGTTGCCCTCTGCTCGGTGTCACCCCCCCCCACCCCCCCATCTGCCCCCCCCTTTCATGTCTATCCACTGTTGCTTTAAAAAGAAAAGGCCCCAAAAATGAAATTCAAAAGTATTTGATAATAGAAATACATGTTGATTGATGTGTGTGTCTCTGTGTGTGTCTGTGTGTGTGTGTGTGTGCGCGTGCGTGTGTCTCTGTGTGTGTGTGTGTGTGCGCGTGCGTGTGTCTCTGTGCGTGTGTGTGTGCGTGTGTGTGTGTATATATGTGTGTGTGTGTGTCTCTGTGTGAGTGTATATGTGTGAGTGTGTGTGAGAGAGTGTGTGTGTGTGTGTGTGTGTGTGCGTGTGTGAGAGAGTGTGTGTGTGTGTGTGTGTGTGTGTCTGTCTGTGTGTGTGTGTGTTTGTTTGTATTTCTTGTGTGTGTGTGTGTGTGTGTTTGTATTTCTTTGTGTGTGTGTGTGTGTGTGTGTGTTTGTATTTCTTTGTGTGTGTGTGTGTTTGTATTTCTTTGTGTGTGTGTGTGTGTGTGTGTGTCTGTCTCTGTGTGTGTGTGTGTGCGTGTGTGAGTGTATATATGTGTGTGTGTGTGTATGTGTGAGTGTGTGTGTGTGCATATGTGTGAGTGTGTGTGTGTGCGTGTGTGAGAGAGTGAGTGTGTGTGTGTGTGTGTGTGTGTCTGTCTCTGTGTGTGTGTGTTTGTTTGTATTTCTTTGTGTGTGTGTGTGTGTGTGTGTGTGTTTGTATTTCTTTGTGTGTGTGTGTGTGTTTGTATTTCTTTGTATGTGTGTGTGTGTGTGTGTCTGTGTGTGTGTGTGTGTGTGTGTGTCTGTGTGTGTGTGTGTGTGTGTGTGTGTGTGTAGTGGAGGAAGCGGGCGTCCGGCCTGCTGACGTCCTGCAGCTCGTCTCCAGACGGCCGGCTGCTCGTCTCTGCTTCAGATCCTCAGAACGGCGTCTTCATCAGCGACGCCGCCAGCGGACAGACGCTGCACCATGTGACCGGTACCACGGCAACACACTGGCTCCATGGGGGAGGGAGGGGGGAGGGGGGGAGAGAGGGAAGGAAAGGGAGGAGAGGAGAAGGAGAGGAGAAGAGGGAAGGAAAGGGAGGAGAGAGAGAGAGGGGAGGAGAGAAGGAAAGGGAGGAGAGAGAGACGGGGAGAAGAGGGAAGGAAAGGAGGGAGAGGGGAGAGAGAGGAGGAGAGGGGGAGGGGAGAACGAGTGGAGGGGAGGAAAGGAGGGAGAGGAAAGGAAGGAGGAGAGAGAGAGGAGGAGAAGAGGGGGAAGGGAGAACGAGTGGAGGGGAGGAAAGGAGGGAGAGGAGGGAGAGGGGAGAAGGAGGAGAGGAAAGGAAGGAGAGGAGAGAAGAAGGGGAGGAAAGGAGGGAGAGGAGAGAGGGAGGGGAGGAAAGAAGGGAGAAGGAGGGGAAGAGTGATGTGGTTTTAGTCGTAGCGCTCCATGCTAGTGATGTGGTTTTAGTCGTAGCGCTCCATGCTAGTGATGTGGTTTTAGTCGTAGCGCTCCATGCTAGTGATGTGGTTTTAGTCGTAGCGCTCCATGCTAGTGATGTGGTTTTAGTCGTAGCGCTCCATGCTAGTGATGTGGTTTTAGTCGTAGCGCTCCATGCTAGTGATGTGGTTTTAGTCGTAGCGCTCCATGCTAGTGATGTGGTTTTAGTCGTAGCGCTCCATGCTAGTGATGTGGTTTTAGTCGTAGCGCTCCATGCTAGTGATGTGGTTTTAGTCGTAGCGCTCCATGCTAGTGATGTGGTTTTAGTCGTAGCGCTCCATGCTAGTGATGTGGTTTTAGTCGTAGCGCTCCATGCTAGTGATGTGGTTTTAGTCGTAGCGCTCCATGCTAGTGATGTGGTTTTAGTCGTAGCGCTCCATGCTAGTGATGCGGTTTTAGTCGTAGCGCTCCATGCTAGTGATGCGGTTTTAGTCGTAGCGCTCCATGCTAGTGATGTGGTTTTAGTCGTAGCGCTCCATGCTAGTGATGTGGTTTTAGTCGTAGCGCTCCATGCTAGTGATGTGGTTTTAGTCGTAGCGCTCCATGCTAGTGATGTGGTTTTAGTCGTAGCGCTCCATGCTAGTGATGTGGTTTTAGTCGTAGCGCTCCATGCTAGTGATGTGGTTTTAGTCGTAGCGCTCCATGCTAGTGATGTGGTTTTAGTCGTAGCGCTCCATGCTAGTGATGTGGTTTTAGTCGTAGCGCTCCATGCTAGTGATGTGGTTTTAGTCGTAGCGCTCCATGCTAGTGATGTGGTTTTAGTCGTAGCGCTCCATGCTAGTGATGTGGTTTTAGTCGTAGCGCTCCATGCTAGTGATGTGGTTTTAGTCGTAGCGCTCCATGCTAGTGATGTGGTTTTAGTCGTAGCGCTCCATGCTAGTGATGTGGTTTTAGTCGTAGCGCTCCATGCTAGTGATGTGGTTTTAGTCGTAGCGCTCCATGCTAGTGATGTGGTTTTAGTCGTAGCGCTCCATGCTAGTGATGTGGTTTTAGTCGTAGCGCTCCATGCTAGTGATGTGGTTTTAGTCGTAGCGCTCCATGCTAGTGATGTGGTTTTAGTCGTAGCGCTCCATGCTAGTGATGTGGTTTTAGTCGTAGCGCTCCATGCTAGTGATGTGGTTTTAGTCGTAGCGCTCCATGCTAGTGATGTGGTTTTAGTCGTAGCGCTCCATGCTAGTGATGTGGTTTTAGTCCGTAGCGCTCCATGCTAGTGATGTGGTTTTAGTCGTAGCGCTCCATGCTAGTGATGTGGTTTTAGTCGTAGCGCTCCATGCTAGTGATGTGGTTTTAGTCGTAGCGCTCCATGCTAGTGATGTGGTTTTAGTCGTAGCGCTCCATGCTAGTGATGTGGTTTTAGTCGTAGCGCTCCATGCTAGTGATGTGGTTTTAGTCGTAGCGCTCCATGCTAGTGATGCGGTTTTAGTCGTAGCGCTCCATGCTAGTGATGTGGTTTTAGTCGTAGCGCTCCATGCTAGTGATGTGGTTTTAGTCGTAGCGCTCCATGCTAGTGATGTGGTTTTAGTCGTAGCGCTCCATGCTAGTGATGTGGTTTTAGTCGTAGCGCTCCATGCTAGTGATGTGGTTTTAGTCGTAGCGCTCCATGCTAGTGATGTGGTTTTAGTCGTAGCGCTCCATGCTAGTGATGTGGTTTTAGTCGTAGCGCTCCATGCTAGTGATGTGGTTTTAGTCGTAGCGCTCCATGCTAGTGATGTGGTTTTAGTCGTAGCGCTCCATGCTAGTGATGTGGTTTTAGTCGTAGCGCTCCATGCTAGTGATGTGGTTTTAGTCGTAGCGCTCCATGCTAGTGATGTGGTTTTAGTCGTAGCGCTCCATGCTAGTGATGTGGTTTTAGTCGTAGCGCTCCATGCTAGTGATGTGGTTTTAGTCGTAGCGCTCCATGCTAGTGATGTGGTTTTAGTCGTAGCGCTCCATGCTAGTGATGTGGTTTTAGTCGTAGCGCTCCATGCTAGTGATGTGGTTTTAGTCGTAGCGCTCCATGCTAGTGATGTGGTTTTAGTCGTAGCGCTCCATGCTAGTGATGTGGTTTTAGTCGTAGCGCTCCATGCTAGTGATGTGGTTTTAGTCGTAGCGCTCCATGCTAGTGATGTGGTTTTAGTCGTAGCGCTCCATGCTAGTGATGTGGTTTTAGTCGTAGCGCTCCATGCTAGTGATGTGGTTTTAGTCGTAGCGCTCCATGCTAGTGATGTGGTTTTAGTCGTAGCGCTCCATGCTAGTGATGTGGTTTTAGTCGTAGCGCTCCATGCTAGTGATGTGGTTTTAGTCGTAGCGCTCCATGCTAGTGATGTGGTTTTAGTCGTAGCGCTCCATGCTAGTGATGTGGTTTTAGTCGTAGCGCTCCATGCTAGTGATGTGGTTTTAGTCGTAGCGCTCCATGCTAGTGATGTGGTTTTAGTCGTAGCGCTCCATGCTAGTGATGTGGTTTTAGTCGTAGCGCTCCATGCTAGTGATGTGGTTTTAGTCGTAGCGCTCCATGCTAGTGATGTGGTTTTAGTCGTAGCGCTCCATGCTAGTGATGTGGTTTTAGTCGTAGCGCTCCATGCTAGTGATGTGGTTTTAGTCGTAGCGCTCCATGCTAGTGATGTGGTTTTAGTCGTAGCGCTCCATGCTAGTGATGTGGTTTTAGTCGTAGCGCTCCATGCTAGTGATGTGGTTTTAGTCGTAGCGCTCCATGCTAGTGATGTGGTTTTAGTCGTAGCGCTCCATGCTAGTGATGTGGTTTTAGTCGTAGCGCTCCATGCTAGTGATGTGGTTTTAGTCGTAGCGCTCCATGCTAGTGATGTGGTTTTAGTCGTAGCGCTCCATGCTAGTGATGTGGTTTTAGTCGTAGCGCTCCATGCTAGTGATGTGGTTTTAGTCGTAGCGCTCCATGCTAGTGATGTGGTTTTAGTCGTAGCGCTCCATGCTAGTGATGTGGTTTTAGTCGTAGCGCTCCATGCTAGTGATGTGGTTTTAGTCGTAGCGCTCCATGCTAGTGATGTGGTTTTAGTCGTAGCGCTCCATGCTAGTGATGTGGTTTTAGTCGTAGCGCTCCATGCTAGTGATGTGGTTTTAGTCGTAGCGCTCCATGCTAGTGATGTGGTTTTAGTCGTAGCGCTCCATGCTAGTGATGTGGTTTTAGTCGTAGCGCTCCATGCTAGTGATGTGGTTTTAGTCGTAGCGCTCCATGCTAGTGATGTGGTTTTAGTCGTAGCGCTCCATGCTAGTGATGTGGTTTTAGTCGTAGCGCTCCATGCTAGTGATGTGGTTTTAGTCGTAGCGCTCCATGCTAGTGATGTGGTTTTAGTCGTAGCGCTCCATGCTAGTGATGTGGTTTTAGTCGTAGCGCTCCATGCTAGTGATGTGGTTTTAGTCGTAGCGCTCCATGCTAGTGATGTGGTTTTAGTCGTAGCGCTCCATGCTAGTGATGTGGTTTTAGTCGTAGCGCTCCATGCGTGAGAGTCGCCCATGCTAGTGATGTGGTTTTAGTCGTAGCGCTCCATGCTAGTGATGTGGTTTTAGTCGTAGCGCTCCATGCTAGTGATGTGGTTTTAGTCGTAGCGCTCCATGCTAGTGATGTGGTTTTAGTCGTAGCGCTCCATGCTAGGTGATGTGCGTTTGTAGTCGTAGCGCTCCATGCTAGTGATGTGGTTTTAGTCGTAGCGCTCCATGCTAGTGATGTGGTTTTAGTCGTAGCGCTCCATGCTAGTGATGTGGTTTTAGTCGTAGCGCTCCATGCTAGTGATGTGGTTTTAGTCGTAGCGCTCCATGCTAGTGATGTGGTTTTAGTCGTAGCGCTCCATGCTAGTGATGTGGTTTTAGTCGTAGCGCTCCATGCTAGTGATGTGGTTTTAGTCGTAGCGCTCCATGCTAGTGATGTGGTTTTAGTCGTAGCGCTCCATGCTAGTGATGGGGTTTTAGTCGTAGCGCTCCATGCTAGTGATGTGGTTTTAGTCGTAGCGCTCCATGCTAGTGATGTGGTTTTAGTCGTAGCGCTCCATGCTAGTGATGTGGTTTTAGTCGTAGCGCTCCATGCTAGTGATGTGGTTTTAGTCGTAGCGCTCCATGCTAGTGATGTGGTTTTAGTCGTAGCGCTCCATGCTAGTGATGTGGTTTTAGTCGTAGCGCTCCATGCTAGTGATGTGGTTTTAGTCGTAGCGCTCCATGCTAGTGATGTGGTTTTAGTCGTAGCGCTCCATGCTAGTGATGTGGTTTTAGTCGTAGCGCTCCATGCTAGTGATGTGGTTTTAGTCGTAGCGCTCCATGCTAGTGATGTGGTTTTAGTCGTAGCGCTCCATGCTAGTGATGTGGTTTTAGTCGTAGCGCTCCATGCTAGTGATGTGGTTTTAGTCGTAGCGCTCCATGCTAGTGATGTGGTTTTAGTCGTAGCGCTCCATGCTAGTGATGTGGTTTTAGTCGTAGCGCTCCATGCTAGTGATGTGGTTTTAGTCGTAGCGCTCCATGCTAGTGATGTGGTTTTAGTCGTAGCGCTCCATGCTAGTGATGTGGTTTTAGTCGTAGCGCTCCATGCTAGTGATGTGGTTTTAGTCGTAGCGCTCCATGCTAGTGATGTGGTTTTAGTCGTAGCGCTCCATGCTAGTGATGTGGTTTTAGTCGTAGCGCTCCATGCTAGTGATGTGGTTTTAGTCGTAGCGCTCCATGCTAGTGATGTGGTTTTAGTCGTAGCGCTCCATGCTAGTGATGTGGTTTTAGTCGTAGCGCTCCATGCTAGTGATGTGGTTTTAGTCGTAGCGCTCCATGCTAGTGATGTGGTTTTAGTCGTAGCGCTCCATGCTAGTGATGTGGTTTTAGTCGTAGCGCTCCATGCTAGTGATGTGGTTTTAGTCGTAGCGCTCCATGCTAGTGATGTGGTTTTAGTCGTAGCGCTCCATGCTAGTGATGTGGTTTTAGTCGTAGCGCTCCATGCTAGTGATGTGGTTTTAGTCGTAGCGCTCCATGCTAGTGATGTGGTTTTAGTCGTAGCGCTCCATGCTAGTGATGTGGTTTTAGTCGTAGCGCTCCATGCTAGTGATGTGGTTTTAGTCGTAGCGCTCCATGCTAGTGATGTGGTTTTAGTCGTAGCGCTCCATGCTAGTGATGTGGTTTTAGTCGTAGCGCTCCATGCTAGTGATGTGGTTTTAGTCGTAGCGCTCCATGCTAGTGATGTGGTTTTAGTCGTAGCGCTCCATGCTAGTGATGTGGTTTTAGTCGTAGCGCTCCATGCTAGTGATGTGGTTTTAGTCGTAGCGCTCCATGCTAGTGATGTGGTTTTAGTCGTAGCGCTCCATGCTAGTGATGTGGTTTTAGTCGTAGCGCTCCATGCTAGTGATGTGGTTTTAGTCGTAGCGCTCCATGCTAGTGATGTGGTTTTAGTCGTAGCGCTCCATGCTAGTGATGTGGTTTTAGTCGTAGCGCTCCATGCTAGTGATGTGGTTTTAGTCGTAGCGCTCCATGCTAGTGATGTGGTTTTAGTCGTAGCGCTCCATGCTAGTGATGTGGTTTTAGTCGTAGCGCCCCATGCTAGTGATGTGGTTTTAGTCGTAGCGCTCCATGCTAGTGATGTGGTTTTAGTCGTAGCGCTCCATGCTAGTGATGTGGTTTTAGTCGTAGCGCTCCATGCTAGTGATGTGGTTTTAGTCGTAGCCATGCTAGTGATGTGCTTTTAGTCGTAGCGCTCCATGCTAGTGATGTGGTTTTAGTCGTAGCCATGCTAGTGATGTGGTTTTAGTCGTAGCGCTCCATGCTAGTGATGTGGTTTTAGTCGTAGCGCTCCATGCTAGTGATGTGGTTTTAGTCGTAGCGCCCCATGCTAGTGATGTGGTTTTAGTCGTAGCCATGCTAGTGATGTGGTTTTAGTCGTAGCGCTCCATGCTAGTGATGCGGTTTTAGTCGTAGCCATGCTAGTGAAGTGCTTTTAGTCGTAGCGCTCCATGCTAGTGATGTGGTTTTAGTCGTAGCGCTCCATGCTAGTGATGTGGTTTTAGTCGTAGCGCTCCATGCTAGTGATGTGGTTTCCTGGCAGATCATCACGGCTCCTCCATCACGCGGTGTCGCTTCGACCCCCAGAGCCGGACCGTCGCCACGGCGTCGGCAGACCGCCGCATCAAGCTGTGGGACCTGGTGACCCGCAGGACCACGGTCAACATCGACAGGTCTCACACACACACACACACACAGATACACACACACACACACACACACACACACACACACAGATACACACACACAAACACAGAGATACACCCACACACAGATACACACACACAAATACACACACACACAGATCCACACACACAAATACACACACACACACACACACAAACACAGAGATACACACACACACAGATACACACACACAAACACAAACACAGAGATACAGACACACACACAGATACACACACACACACACACACAGATACACACAGATACACACACACACACACAGATACAGACACACACACACACAGATACACACACACACACACAGAGATACACACACACACACACACACACACACACACACAGACACACACACAGGAGACTAGACCTGTCTTCTACTCAGTCTTTAAATGTGTCTTCACTGTCTTCCTGTGTTGTCTCTTTCTGTCCCCCAGTAACCACAGCAACGTCGTGTCTGACTGCTGCTTCACCACCAGCGGGAACTTCCTGTGCACGGCGTCGTGGGACAGGACGTTAAAGCTGTGGGACCTGCAGGCCGGAGGCTTCCGGTCTCAGGGCGGGACAACGCTGCAGAGAGGCCACGAAGGCAGCGTGAGTTCCTGCAGCTTCTCCGCCGACGGTAAGGAACGGTGTTTGCTAAACCCACCAGACTCCATGTAGTGATTATTTACATGGAGTCTGGTGGAGATATGCTGCTCTATACACGCTAAAAGTAGTGATTATTTACATGGAGTCTGGTGGAGATATGCTGCTCTATACACACTAAAAGTAGTGATTATTTACATGGAGTCTGGTGGAGATATGCTGCTCTATACACGCTAAAAGTAGTGATTATTTACATGGAGTCTGGTGGAGATATGCTGCTCTATACATGCTAAAAGTAGTGATTATTTACATGGAGTCTGGTGGAGATATGCTGCTCTATACACGCTAAAAGTAGTGATTATTTACATGGAGTCTGGTGGAGATATGCTGCTCTATACACGCTAAAAGTAGTGATTATTTACATGGAGTCTGGTGGAGATATGCTGCTCTATACACGCTAAAAGTAGTGATTATTTACATGGAGTCTGGTGGAGATATGCTGCTCTATACACGCTAAAAGTAGTGATTATTTACATGGAGTCTGGTGGAGATATGCTGCTCTATACACGCTAAAAGTAGTGATTATTTACATGGAGTCTGGTGGAGATATGCTGCTCTATACACGCTAAAAGTAGTGATTATTTACATGGAGTCTGGTGGAGATATGCTGCTCTATACACGCTAAAAGTAGTGATTATTTACATGGAGTCTGGTGGAGATATGCTGCTCTATACACGCTAAAAGTAGTGATTATTTACATGGAGTCTGGTGGAGATATGCTGCTCTATACACGCTAAAAGTAGTGATTATTTACATGGAGTCTGGTGGAGATATGCTGCTCTATACACGCTAAAAGTAGTGATTATTTACATGGAGTCTGGTGGAGATATGCTGCTCTATACACGCTAAAAGTAGTGATTATTTACATGGAGTCTGGTGGAGATATGCTGCTCTATACACGCTAAAAGTAGTGATTATTTACATGGAGTCTGGTGGAGATATGCTGACAGCTTGTTTCTACCTGATGCTGAAAATATGACCTGTGGTGGAAGTTTCTCTTACAGCGAGGGAGGAATTGTTGACCTTGTAGAAACAAATGAAGACCGGCTGCAATTTGGATTAAAAGTTTAGGTATTAATTATTTAATAGAGAACAATTAAAAATGACAAGAAAAGCATTCACAATGAATCAGAGTTACAGAGTGACACCAGTTCTGTGCCTCGTGTAACATAGGACAGTTCCTTATATCCCCGTGCCCCCCCCCCCCAGCAGAAACCAGACCGTGTTTGGAAAACCTTCTAATCTTAAACAAAACACTTCATCTTCTTCTGAGATCCACCCATGTCCCCCATGTCCCCCATGTCCCCCAATCTGTCTAGTGCATCAAAGAATGACTGTAGCCGTCGTTCAATCCTAGAAGTCAGAGATTCATCTCGTCTGTAGATCGCTCCACGGCTCCAACCATACAGGTCGCCGTGGTGACCCCATCATCTCTGGTTTCTTCACCATTTGCTTACAGAGTCCTAACATGTTCAGCTGTCTCCAACACGGGAGGACTTTCTTTAGGAGACATCTTTAGGAATGACACATGTTTCAGAGGCACATTCAAAGGATTTACTTATAATTAATAATCTCTTAATAAATGAACAATTATTGAAAGAAAATGTAATTTTCCCATTACAAACCATACATAAACGTGTGTGTGTGTGTGTGTGTGTGTGTGTGTGTGTGTGTGTGTGTGTGTGTGTGTGTGCGTGCGTGTGTGTAGTAGTGTGTGTAGTGTGTGTGTGTGTGTGTGTGTGTGTGTGTGTGTGTAGTGTGGTGTGGGGTAAGATCTATAAAGTAACCACGTCTCTTTATTATCATAAACATTGAATATGTTTCTCACATGAACATTAAACTGACAGTAGAACATTTCTCCTCATCAATAACATCAAACACCAATAATCACTAATATCATCACAATTATGCAAATCAACATCAGCTGTTACATATATAATAATAATAATAATAATAATAACATCAGCTGTTACATATATAATTATAATAATAATAATAACATCAGCTGTTACATATATAATAATAATAATATCAGCTGTTACATATATAATTATAATAATAATAATAATAATATCAGCTGTTACACCTGCACTCATACCCAAAACCCAACATGACTGTCTTTAATATATATATATATTCTCTCCTCTCCTCCTTCTCTCCTCCTTCTCTCCTTCTCTCCCCTTCTCTCCTCTCTCCTCCTTCTCTCCTTCTCTCCTCCTTCTCTCCTTCTCTCCTTCTCTCCTCTCTCCTCCTTCTCTCCTCTCTCCTCCTTCTCTCCTTCTCTCCTCCTTCTCTCCTTCTCTCCCCTTCTCTCCTCTCTCCTCCTTCTCTCCTTCTCTCCTCTCTCCTCCTTCTCTCCTCTCTCCTCCTTCTCTCCTCTCTCCTCCTTCTCTCCTTCTCTCCTTCTCTCCTCTCTCCTCCTTCTCTCCTTCTCTCCTTCTCTCCTCTCTCCTCCTTCTCTCCTCTCTCCTCCTTCTCTCCTTCTCTCCTCTCTCCTCCTTCTCTCCTCCTCCTCTCCTCCTTCTCTCCTCTCTCCTCCTTCTCTCCTTCTCTCCTCCTTCTCTCCTCTTCCTCCTTCTCTCCTTCTCTCCTCTCTCCTCCTTCTCTCCTCTCTCCTCCTTCTCTCCTTCTCTCCTTCTCTCCTCTCTCCTCCTTCTCTCCTCCTTCTCTCCTTCTCTCCTCCTTCTCTCCTTCTCTCCTCCTTCTCTCCTCTCTCCTCCTTCTCTCCTTCTCTCCTCCTTCTCTCCTCTCTCCTCTCCCTCCTTCTCTCCTCTCTCCTCCTTCTCTCCTCTCCTCCTTCTCTCCTCCTTCTCTCCCCTTCTCTCCTTCTCTCCTCCTTCTCTCCCCTTCTCTCCTTCTCTCCTTCTCTCCTTCTCTCCTTCTCTCCTCTCCTCCTTGAACCTCACAGAGAAATCTCAGCAGGACAGATTTTGATTTCTACAGTTTTAGCGTCACCAGCCGGTCCGATACTGAAGTAAGGGAAGAGTTTCTCAGTGAAAGTGTCTCTGTGAGTGTAGATGTGAGTGTTGTCTTCAGAGTTGTAGAAGGACACGTCCCCCCCTCGTAGTCCAGCTGGACTCTGATCCTCTGGAGACTCTTCTTCACTGTGATGCTCGTCACCAGATCCATCAGTGTATTTTCCACTGCGATACTATTAAACACCAGTATTCCATATTTTGGTGAAGCATATCTTTCTCCCTTCCTGTCAGCTGACTCTTTGGCTAAACCCAGCAGTCCAGTCAGGATGATGTCCCACCTCCACGTCCCAGCTGTGTGTCCCTGATCTGAAACCTTCAGAGCCCAGGACAGAGTTATACCTGCTGTGTCTCTCTGGATTGTCTGGAAGTTTCTGGTTTGTGTCTCCACGTCTCACACCGGTCAGATCATCAGACAGATAGAGACGGCAGGCGTGCAGTGTTTGGGTCCAGAATGACGGGACAGAAGTGGACCTTGTCCCTCATCTTCTCCCAGACTCTGAAGGCCAGGTTGCCCAGATGTTTGGCCACATCTGTCAGTGCTCCTGAGATCAGCTGTGGGTCTGCCAGCGAGCTCTGGACTCTGGCTCTGCTCCGAGACGCTTTATAACTGCTGAGGAACGGCACGCTGGCTTTCTGCAGGTCTGCTTCCACAGCAGAGATGCTGTCTGACAGAGAGGACATCTGCTCCTGAATCCTCTTCATCTCTCTGGAGACAGCCTCCCCCCTCTGCTGCTCTTCCTCCCTCAGAGCTGCCAGTCTGGACTCCTCTTCCTCTTTCAGGAACTGGTGCAGCTTGTTGAACTGGGCTCTGATCTGCGTCTCTGTGGACAGCAGCTGCTTCTTGGAGAGTTGACTTATTTCATGGTATGTTTCCTCCACCCGTCTGTGTCTGTCCCTCTTGTCCTGCAGAGACTGTAGGTCAGATCTCAGCTGCTCCTTCAGGTCTCTGGCTGCTTGTTCTACAGGAACCACCGTGTGATCGTGGTGGAGAGAGAACTCACAGACGGGACACACAGCTCTCTCTTCATCCTTACAGAACAGCTTAGGCTCTTCTTGGTGTAGACTACACACCACCTCCACCTTCTTCTCTCCTTTTTCTGTCTCAGATGATCCACATTTCTGTCTCCCAGCAAACTTGTCAGCCAGTTCCTTCAGTGCAAAGTTCACCACAGGATGATCTTTAGAGGATTTTCTTCTACAAATGGGACAGTTTTTGTTGCCAGCCTGTCCCCAGAATGCGTGCAGGCAGCTGGAACAGAAGCTGTGGTTGCAGCTCAGAGACACAGGATCACTGAAAGTCTCTGAGCACACATGGCAGTTCAGGAAACTTTCAACAACAGCAGTTTTCTCAGCCATCTTTGTGTCTAAATGTCTCTCAACAACAAGACTCACCGAGTTCCTGTCCCTTCTCTTGACTGTGGAGTGTGTCCCAGCAGAGGTCTCCCACCCTGTAATGGCGTCTCCGCTCCGTCTAAATGTCTAAATCTGCTTTCGTTTTCATTAACAGAAGGAAATGCTGTAGTGTCCTTTAGTCACCAGCAGATGGAGATGTCATTCAGAGAACATGCAGCCAGTAATGGAAAGGTTCAATGCCCCAAACAAGGAGAGGACTGCAGGGTTCTGGTCTACAGAGGACTGTAGGGTTCTGGTCTACAGAGGACTGTAGAGGTCTGGTCTACAGAGGACTGGTCTACAGAGGACTGTAGAGTTCTGGTCTACAGAGTTCTGGTCTACAGAGGACAGAGGGGTTCGGGTCTACAGAGGACTGTAGGGTTCTGGTCTACAGAGGACTGTAGGACTGTAGGACTGTAGGGTTCTGGTCTACAGAGGACTGTAGGGTTCTGGTCTACAGAGGACTGTAGGACTGTAGGACTGTAGGGTTCTGGTCAGACTGTAGGGTTCTGGTCTACAGAGGACTGTAGGACTGTAGGGTTCTGGTCTACAAAGGACTGTAGGGTTCTGGTCTACAGAGGACTGTAGGACTGTAGGACTGTAGGGTTCTGGTCTACAGAGGACTGAACATCCTGACTCACACATCAACATGTTGTACTTTTGATTTCAGAGTCCCATTCTTCTTCTTCTGTCTAATAAAGACTTCCTGTCTTCCTGTTGTGTTTCCACAGGCAGCCTGCTAGTGTCTGGCTCCTATGACAGGACTGTTGCACTCTGGGAGATGTCGTCCCTCTGCCAGACTCTCATCCTGAGGGTGAGACACACACACACACACACACACACAGCACACACACACACACACACACACACACACGCACACGCACACACAGACACACACCTACACCTACACACACCTACACACACACCTACACACAGACACAACCCACACACACCCCCATACGCACACACACACACACACACACACATGCACACACACACACCTACACACACACACAGCTGAAATACAAGCCATCTTTAATGTGTTTGTCTTCCTGTGTCCCAGGGCCACAGTGATTGGGTGACAGATGTGTCAATCAGCGCTGACAGGAAGTTGGTGGCCTCTGCCTCCAAGGTACAAAGCCTCTCTCTCACACTGAAGGAAGCTGAGTGTCCTGTGTCTCTCCGGTGTCTCTCCTGTGTCTCTCCGGTGTCTCTCCTGTGTCTCTCCGGTGTCTCTCCGGTGTCTCTCCTGTGTCTCTCCGGTGTCTCTCCGGTGTTTCTCCGGTGTCTCTCCTGTGTCTCTCCGGTGTCTCTCCTGTGTCTCTCCGGTGTCTCTCCTGTGTCTCCCTGGTGTCTCTCCTGTGTCTCTCCGGTGTCTCTCCTGTGTCTCCCCGGTGTCTCTCCTGTGTCTCTCCGGTGTCTCTCCTGTCTCTCGCTCCGGTGTCTCTCCTGTCTCTCGCTCCGGTGTCTCTCCTGTCTCTCTCTCCGGTGTCTCTCCTGTGTCTCTCCGGTGTCTCCCCGGTGTCTCTCCTGTGTCTCTCCGGTGTCTCTCCTGTGTCTCCCTGGTGTCTCTCCTGTGTCTCTCCGGTGTCTCTCCTGTGTCTCCCTGGTGTCTCTCCTGTGTCTCCCTGGTGTCTCTCCTGGTGTCTCCCCGGTGTCTCTCCTGTGTCTCTCCGGTGTCTCCCTGGTGTCTCTCCTGTGTCTCTCCGGTGTCTCTCCTGGTGTCTCCCTGGTGTCTCTCCTGGTGTCTCTCCGGTGTCTCGCCTGTGTCTCTGTAGGACAGAACGGTGAGGTTATGGGACATTGAGAACATGGAGGAAGTCCCACAAGTCCTGGAGAAGAGGAGGACGGAAGGAACCGGAATCCACATCCTCAAGGTGAAAACCACAAGCTGTCACGGTGTGTGTGTGTGTGTGTGTGTGTGTGTGTGTGTGTGTGTGTGTGTGTGTGTGTGTGTGTGTGTGTGTGTGTGTGTGTGTGTGTGTGTGTGTCTGTGCGTGTGTGTGCGTGTGTGTGCGTGTGTGTGTGTGTGTGTGTGTGCGTGTGTGTGCGTGTCTGTGCGTGTGTGTGCGTGTGTGTGCGTGTGTGTGCGTGTGTGTGCGTGTGTGTGTGTGTGTGCGTGTGTGTGTGTGTGTGTGTGTGTGTGTATGACCTGTGGGCTGTTGTGTGTTCCCAGTGTGAGGAGTGTGGAAAGGCCTTCCCGGTGTCCCGGCTGCAGACCTCCGAGCTGCTGACTCACTGCGTCTTCTGTCGACTCAACGCGCCGTCCAAGTACCGCCCGCAGCCGCCGCCGCTCATGTGACTTCCTGTCCCGGGGGTCAAAGGTCAGCCACGCACCAAGCCTTCAGAGTAACTTCCTGTCTCTGTCCTGTGGGTTTGTCCACTGCCACGCATTTTACACATACAGTGAGGACAATAAGTATTTGAACACCTGAGAAGATCAATGTTAATATTTGGTACAGTAGCCTTTGTTTGCAGTTCCAGAGGTCAAACGTTTCCTGTAGTTCTTCACCAGGTTTGACACACTGCAGAAGGGATTTTGGCCCACTCCTCCACACAGATCTTCTCTAGATCAGTCAGGTTTCTGGGCTGTCGCTGAGAAACACGGAGTTTGAGCTCCCTCCAAAGATTCTCTATTGGGTTTAGGTCTGGAGACTGGCTAGGCCCCCCCAGAACCTTGATCTGCTTCTTCCAGAGCCCTCCTTGGTTCTCCTGGCTGTGTGCTTCGGGTCATTGTCATGTTGGAAGACCCAGCCTCAACCCATCTTCAATGCTCTAACTGAGGGAAGGAGGTTGTTCCCCAAAATCTCCCAATACATGGCCCCGGTCCTCCTCTCCTTAATACAGTGCAGTCGCCCTGTCCCATGTGCAGAAAAACACCCCCAAAGCATGATGCTACCCCCCCATGCTTCACAGTAGGGATGGTGGTCTTGGGATGGTCCTCATCATTCTTCTTCCTCCAAACACGGTTAGTGGAATTATGACCAAAAAGTTCTATTTTGGTCTCATCTGACCACATGACTTTCTCCCATGACTCCTCTGGATCATCCAAATGGTCATTGGCAAACTTAAGACGGCCTTGACATGTGCTGGTTTAAGCAGGGGAACCTTCCGTGCCATGCATGATTTCAAACCATGACGTCTTAGTGTATTACCAACAGTAACCATGGAAACGGTGGTCCCAGCTCTTTCCAGGTCATTGACCAGCTCCTCCCGTGTAGTTCTGGGCTGATTTCTCACCTTTCTTAGGATCATTGAGACCCCACGAGGTGAGATCTTGCATGGAGCCCCAGTCCGAGGGAGATGGACAGTCATGTTTAGCTTCTTCCATTTTCTAATGATTGCTCCAACAGTGGACCTTTTTTCACCAAGCTGCTTGGACATGTCCCCGTAGCCCTTTCCAGCCTTGTGGAGGTGGACAATTTAGTCTCTAGTGTCTTTGGACAGCTCTTTGGTCTTGGCCATGTTAGTAGTTGGATTCTTACTGATTGTACGGGGTGGACAGGTGTCTTTATGCAGCTAACGACCTCAAACAGGTGCATCTAATTTAGGATAATAAATGGAGTGGAGGTGGACATTTTGAAGGCAGACTAACAGGTCTTTGAGGGTCAGAATTCTAGCTGATAGACAGGTGTTCAAATACTTATTTTCCTCACTGTAGTTCTGTTTCTAGAAATTAAAAAAAACACAAAATGTTGAAAACAACTTCAAAAACGTCAACACTTTACAAATGTACCTTGAAGCTGCTGTCGTTACTCTCTGTCTGTCTGTCTCTGTCTCTCTCTCTGTCTCTCTCTCTCTGTCTGTCTCTGTGTCTCTCTGTCTCTCTCTCTCTGTCTCTCTCTCTGTCTGTCTCTGTCTCTCTCTGTGTCTCTCTGTGTATCTCTGTCTCTCTCTCTCTCTGTCTGTCTCTCTCTCTGTGTCTCTCTCTCTCTGTCTGTGTCTCTGTCTGTCTGTCTCGGTCTCTCTCTGTGTCTCTCTGTGTGTCTCTGTCTGTCTCTGTCTCTCTCTCTGTCTGTGTCTCTCTCTGTCTGTCTCTCTCTCTCTGTCTGTTTGTCTGTCTCTCTCTCTGTCTCTCTCTGTCTGTCTCTTCTCTCTCTCTGTGTCTCTCTGTCTCTCTCTCTGTGTCTGTCTCTCTCTCTCTGTGTCTCTCTCGGGCCAGACTTTAACGATGAACACTGAAGGAATCTAACTGGAGAAGCTGACTGCAGTGAAGACTACAACTCCCATGATCCAACGCTGCTTCACCAAGCTGAGGAATAAGAACTACAGATTGTGCGTTTAAAGGTCCTTTAAGTTTGTGTATAAAAAGACACTTTGACTGATTTCAAACCTCCTTTAATTATTATCTTACATAAAGTACATTTGTTACATTTCACACGTTCTTCATTTTCTTGACAGAATATTAAGTTTTCTTCACATTTGATGACAGTCCTGTGACAGGAAGACACAGACGTGTCTCGTTAAAGGGGGACCAGCTTGGACCCTGTCCCTGTGCTGTAGTGTCTCAGTGACTGACGGGAACAACAAGCTAGGATGGAAGTTAGTCCAGCAGTGTCTCCTGATGAAGGTTTAGCTGCAGCAGTGTGGACGGACGCGAGGCGTTAGTAGCAGAAGATGCTAGCCATGGGGGCTAACCTGTTAGCGGTGCAGCGGCTAACGGGGCTAACTTTACACTTCCTGTTACAGATTGGAGCTTTGGCATTTGATCCTGAGGGGGAGAGAGAGGCAGATCAGCTGATTCTCTGGTGTCAGAGACTCAGATCCGTCCCGTTGTCACTGCCCGATGGGAGGAGAGGCCGACGGAGTCGCACATGCGTCACTTTGGGACAAGTAGCATGTAAGATGCTAACGAGATGCTAACCAGAGACTTCTGTAACGTCAACACAGTAAAAATGGACCTGCTTAAGGAAGGTGGTCCAATGCTAGCTTAGCTACAAGTTAGCATCAAGCACAGCAAAGGCTGTCAGGTGAATGGTGTTTTGAGCTAACGTTAGCATAGCATCAAACATAGCTAGCTACAACGTTTCTGAATGATTTCCATCTTCTGTTATTGTTCGTAATGAGAAAACTTTATTAGGGGGTCCGTTGGTTTCTGGTCCCCGTCCATCAGAAGGTGCTCTGCAGCAGGCAGTGGCAGCGTCACCCCGCCCGTCTCCCCCAGGGGGGTCCGTTGGTTTCTGGTCCCCGTCCATCAGAAGGTGCTCTGCAGCAGACAGTGGCAGCGTCCCCCCGCCCGTCTCCCCCAGGGGGGTCCGTTGGTTTCTGGTCCCCGTCCATCAGAAGGTGCTCTGCAGCAGGCAGTGGCAGCGTCCCCCCGCCCGTCTCCCCCAGGGGGGTCCGTTGGTTTCTGGTCCCCGTCCATCAGAAGGTGCTCTGCAGCAGACAGTGGCAGCGTCCCTCCGCCCGTCTCCCCCAGGGGGGTCCGTTGGTTTCTGGTCCCCGTCCATCAGAAGGTGCTCTGCAGCAGGCAGTGGCAGCCGCAGCCGGCCGGACACTCGTCCTGCCGCCGGAACCAGTCCATCATGTGACTGGTGTGTCCTCCGTGGCCGCAGCTCAGGCAGAAGTTGGAGGAGCCGCGGACGGCCACGTGACAGACGGCGCACTGGAAGGTCAGCCGCTTGCACACGGCGCACTGCGTGCCCCGAGCCTGGCTGCGGCAGTAGCAGCAGTACAAGCCGAACTCTGCAGGGAGACAGCAGCTGGTTAGTACCGGCGCCATCACATCGGTGTCTCCATGACAACGATCAGAAGTAGCTTTTAAAAAGGATAAGACACTTAACACTTCACCATTAAAACAACACTGTATGCATCTATCTATCTATCTCTATATATAGAGATATACAGTATATATGTCTATTTCTATAGTGGAGTCTAATCCCACCAGACTCCATGTAAATAAATAGTAATTTTAGGATAGTATAACACACTTCATTCTAACTCAACAGAAACCAAATTAAACTATGAAAATCTGTTTTTTGGTCTTCTCTACACTTTCCCCAACCATCACATCTCTAGTGTTGGTGTAAATAAACACATACTTTACCGAATTACACGTGAAAACATGTTGGCTCTATACACGCTAAAAGGGCTGTTTTTTACATGGAGTCTGGTTGGTTCAGCGCTAGCTGCTTCACAGCTGTTTCTGGGAAACAGAAAGGTCTTAAATGGGTTTTAGAAAGGTCTATCTTTGAAGGGATAAGACACTTAATAAAAAATATTAAGTATTATTGTTATTTGGATGTGCACCAATAGGCACACTGTTAAATTGTCTGGTGTCTACATGAGAAAGATCAGAGATCTGCGAGATCGGCCAAATCCGGCCCTTGCAGATCTTGATCCGGCCCTCATATCGATTTAGGTTCACGATACAGGGTTTTTGGTGTGTGTGTGTGTGTGTGTGTGCAGAATAACGTACCGATGCCTTTGTGAGGTTCAGGAGGGCATGAGGCGAACTTGAGCACGTCGGCCCGTTTCTCCCTCAGACCCCAGCGGTGCAGGATTTCCCCGTAACTCTTCTTAAAGTCGTCGAACTGCAGCGTGTTGGCGGGGTCCAGCATTCTGCACGGAGACACGGAGATTACATCGCAAGCCAGTCCTCCAGCCGCCATCTTTCACCCTCACGCTGCCCTCGGGGCAAATTCCACCCGTTGTCAGTTAATTATTTATTTATTTAGTCACAAAAAATGTGTCGTCGAAATAAGCGCTGAAAATGTCAACAATAGAAATATCAAGCGAAAATAATGTTATATATATATATATATATATATTTGATGGCAGTTGGACGTCTGGTTGTCATATTTGTTGTCTTCCCGCCAACCATGAAAAAAAAAATGTATATATATTTACAGTGTATATATATCTTTTTACATTATTATAGTTTTTTTGACATTTTTGTCACTTTTTCAATGTCGTTGGTGTTTTTTTCCCCAAAGTTAGATATTTCTAACGTTGACATTTTCAGTCAATTTGCATTTCGACGGCAAATTTGTGACAAAAATAAAAAAATAAAATAAATGAAGAACCCTCATGTTGTCTTGACCCGTTTTCAAAGTTGTTGTTTTTATATGCGAAATAAAGGAAATACAAATCGGGTGAAAAAATCTAAAATACCGGAAGAAAGTGTCAAAAATGTTGGAGAAAAGTGTCTAAAACAACGAAAATAGCGCCATAAAAAAGTTTAAAAAAGGGACAATGTTATTGAAAATAGCGACAAAAACGTCAAACACAAAACTTTGTAAAAAACGTTTTTATGGTCAAAAATTTTACTCGTTTTCAGTTCATTTTCATTTTTTTACATAAAAATGTGTCGTCGAAATAATATATAGGTACAATATAATAATAATAATATATATATATATATATATAGAATAAGATCTGAAAATGTCAACGTTAAAAATATCTAAAAACTTTGAGAAAAAACATCAACGACATTGAAAAAGTGACAATAATGTAAAAAATAACATTATCAATAACATTTTTTCAATGTCTTTGTCCCTTTTTTGACGTTTTGTTGACATTTATGGCGCTATTTTCGTTGTTTTAGACACTTTTCCTTACATTTTGTCACTTTTTTAAATTTTTCACCCGTATTTCGGATATAAAAGTTTGTGTTTTTCACCTTTTGTTCATGTCGTGCTGTTCTCGCTCTCGTTCCCGTGGATCGCAGTAACCCTGGTTGCCATAGCGATGGTCGTCAGGGGAGGACTCGCCCCACGGGTTGCCGTGCTCGGAGTCTCTGCCTGCAAACAAGAACAACGTGTGATTGGGTGAAGTTTCTAGTGAAGCCAAACTCTGCCGAATACGTTGGAGCCGACGCTGGGCTCTAGCTTTAAATAATCAGATTTTTATCTAAAAATATTCATTTTTTTATCTAAAAATATTCAGATTTTTTATCTAAAAATATTCAAATTTTTTCCTAAAAATATTCAGATTTCTTTCCTAAAAATATTCAGATTTTTTTCTAAAAATATCGGGCCTGCGTGTGGTGCTGTTGAGTCTCACCTGTATTCCAGGTGACGGTGGCGATGGAGTCCGAGGTGCTGGAGCACGAGCCCGAGGTGACGGAGCTGGACGTGTAGCTGGGCTGAGAACACAACACATTATTACATCATCTATTATCCTTTTAGCATGTATAGAGCAGCCTTTCTCCACCAGACTCCATGTAAATAATCACTACTTTTAGCATGTATAGAGCAGCATATCTCCAACAGACTCCATGTAAATAATCACTACTTTTAGCGTGTATAGAGCAGCCTTTCTCCACCAGACTCCATGTAAATAATCACTACTTTTAGCATGTATAGAGCAGCATATCTCCAACAGACTCCATGTAAATAATCACTACTTTTAGCATGTATAGAGCAGCATATCTCCACCAGACTCCATGTAAATAATCACTACTTTTAGCGGGTATAGAGCAGCATATCTCCACCAGACTCCATGTAAATAATCACTACTTTTAGCGTGTATAGAGCAGCATATCTCCACCAGACTCCATGTAAATAATCACTACTTTTAGCGTGTATAGAGCAGCATATCTCCACCAGACTCCTTGTAAATAATCACTACATTTAGCGTGTATAGAGTAGCATATCTCCACCAGACTCCATGTAAATAATCACTACTTTTAGCATGTATAGAGCAGCATATCTCCACCAGACTCCATGTAAATAATCACTACATTTAGTGTGTATAGAGCAGCCTATCTCCACCAGACTCCATGTAAATAATCACTACTTTTAGCGTGTATAGAGCAGCATATCTCCACCAGACTCCATGTAAATAATCACTACATTTAGCGTGTATAGAGCAGCATATCTCCACCAGACTCCATGTAAATAATCACTACATTTAGCATGTATAGAGCAGCATATCTCCACCAGACTCCTTGTAAATAATCACTACTTTTAGCGTGTATAGAGCAGCATATCTCCACCAGACTCCATGTAAATAATCACTACTTTTAGCGTGTATAGAGCAGCATATCTCCACCAGACTCCATGTAAATAATCACTACTTTTAGCATGTATAGAGCAGCATATCTCCACCAGACTCCATGTAAATAATCACTACTTTTAGCATGTATAGAGCAGCATATCTCCACCAGACTCCTTGTAAATAATCACTACATTTAGCGTGTATAGAGTAGCATATCTCCACCAGACTCCATGTAAATAATCACTACTTTTAGCATGTATAGAGCAGCATATCTCCACCAGACTCCATGTAAATAATCACTACATTTAGTGTGTATAGAGCAGCCTATCTCCACCAGACTCCATGTAAATAATCACTACTTTTAGCGTGTATAGAGCAGCCTATCTCCACCAGACTCCATGTAAATAATCACTACATTTAGCGTGTATAGAGCAGCCTATCTCCACCAGACTCCATGTAAATAATCACTACATTTAGCATGTATAGAGCAGCCTATCTCCACCAGACTCCATGTAAATAATCACTACATTTAGCATGTATAGAGCAGCATATCTCCACCAGACTCCATGTAAATAATCACTACATTTAGCATGTATAGAGCAGCCTATCTCCACCAGACTCCATGTAAATAATCACTACTTTTAGCGTGTATAGAGCAGCCTATCTCCACCAGACTCCATGTAAATAATCACTACATTTAGTGTGTATAGAGCAGCATATCTCCACCAGACTCCTTGTAAATAATCACTACTTTTAGCGTGTATAGAGCAGCCTATCTCCACCAGACTCCATGTAAATAATCACTACATTTAGCGTGTATAGAGCAGCCTATCTCCACCAGACTCCATGTAAATAATCACTACATTTAGCATGTATAGAGCAGCCTATCTCCACCAGACTCCATGTAAATAATCACTACATTTAGCATGTATAGAGCAGCATATCTCCACCAGACTCCATGTAAATAATCACTACATTTAGCATGTATAGAGCAGCCTATCTCCACCAGACTCCATGTAAATAATCACTACTTTTAGCGTGTATAGAGCAGCCTATCTCCACCAGACTCCATGTAAATAATCACTACATTTAGCATGTATAGAGCAGCATATCTCCACCAGACTCCTTGTAAATAATCACTACTTTTAGCGTGTATAGAGCAGCATATCTCCACCAGACTCCATGTAAATAATCACTACTTTTAGCGTGTATAGAGCAGCATATCTCCACCAGACTCCATGTAAATAATCACTACTTTTAGCGTGTATAGAGCAGCATATCTCCACCAGACTCCATGTAAATAATCACTACTTTTAGCATGTATAGAGCAGCATATCTCCACCAGACTCCATGTAAATAATCACTACTTTTAGCGTGTATAGAGCAGCATATCTCCACCAGACTCCATGTAAATAATCACTACTTTTAGCATGTATAGAGCAGCATATCTCCACCAGACTCCATGTAAATAATCACTACTTTTAGCATGTATAGAGCAGCATATCTCCACCAGACTCCTTGTAAATAATCACTACATTTAGCGTGTATAGAGTAGCATATCTCCACCAGACTCCATGTAAATAATCACTACTTTTAGCATGTATAGAGCAGCATATCTCCACCAGACTCCATGTAAATAATCACTACATTTAGTGTGTATAGAGCAGCCTATCTCCACCAGACTCCATGTAAATAATCACTACTTTTAGCGTGTATAGAGCAGCCTATCTCCACCAGACTCCATGTAAATAATCACTACATTTAGCGTGTATAGAGCAGCCTATCTCCACCAGACTCCATGTAAATAATCACTACATTTAGCATGTATAGAGCAGCCTATCTCCACCAGACTCCATGTAAATAATCACTACATTTAGCATGTATAGAGCAGCATATCTCCACCAGACTCCATGTAAATAATCACTACATTTAGCATGTATAGAGCAGCCTATCTCCACCAGACTCCATGTAAATAATCACTACTTTT
>CM057237.1:38583410-38585910 GCA_029931835.1 Etheostoma nigrum
TATAATACTAAATAAAATAATACTAAATATAATAATATTATAATAATAATAAATGTAATAATACTAAATAAAATAATACTAAATATGATACATATAATAATACTAAATATAATAATAATAATAAATATAATAATAAATATAATAATAATACTAAATATAATAATAATAAATATAATAATATAATAAATATAATAATAATAAATATAATAATACATATAATAATAATAATAAATATAATAATACATATAATAATAATATAATAATATTAATAATAATAAATATAATAATAATAAATATAATAATAATATAATATAATAATAATAAATATAATAATGATAATAATAATAAATATGAAGTGCCATATTTCTGACATGGACATTGTTAAAGGGTCAGATTTGCCCCCAGGACAACAGGAGGGGTAATAAACTGATGCAGAGCATGTTGGTGCTGACCACAGGAAGTGACCGGCGGGGGTTAGTGAACATTAAAAGCCTCGGAGCAGACAGGAAGTCAGCAGACAGGAAGTCAGCAGACAGGAAGTCAGTTATTAGTTATGGATTTAAAATCTCCCCGACGGCGCCCAGGGAGCTCGGTGGGTAGAGCGTGCGCCCATATATGGAGGGTGACTCCTCCCCGCAGCGGCCCAGGTTCGACTCCGACCTGCGGCCCTTTCCTGCATGTCACCCCCCCGTCCCCCGTCCCCTCCCTTCATGTCTTCATCTGTCCTATCAAAATAAAGGCCGAAAATGCCCCAAAAATAGTCTTTAAAAACATGAAATTGCACGTGTTTCTCCGAGTCCTGATCCGAGTCCTGATCCGAGTCCTGATCCGAGTCCTGATCCGAGTCCTGATCCGGTTCCATTTCTTATCCGATGTTCAGAGTGAAGAGACTTCAGTTTATGTTGAATTAATAAGATTATTAGACTAAATTAATAAATTAGACCAAATACAACAACGGTTAACACACCACAACGAGGAGTTAAGATTGGAAAAAGAAGGAGGAGGAGAGAGGAGGAGAGGAGGAGGAGAAAATGGCTGCTCTGGTGTGAAGTGAACATTTTTCAACTTTCTGCTGAGATATTTGACTTTTATTAAGAAATCATGCAAGAAACACTTGGTGTTCATGTTCTCTTCTCAGAAAACATGAACACCTGTTTCCTGGTGAAAGTCTTGTGTTTTCTCCTTAACTTCTCCAGGACATGAACACCTGTTTCCTGGTGAAAGTCTTGTGTTTTCTCCTTAACTTCTCCAGGACATGAACACCTGTTTCCTGGTGAAAGTCTTGTGTTTTCTCCTTAACTTCTCCAGGACATGAACACCTGTTTCCTGGTGAAAGTCTTGTGTTTTCTCCTTAACTTCTCCAGGACATGAACACCTGTTTCCTGGTGAAAGTCTTGTGTTTTCTCCTTAACTTCTCCAGGACATGAACACCTGTTTCCTGGTGAAAGTCTGGTGTTTTCTCCTTAACTTCTCCAGGACATTAACACCTGTTTCCTGGTGAAAGTCTGGTGTTTTCTCCTTAACTTCTCCAGGACATGAACACCTGTTTCCTGGTGAAAGTCTTGTGTTTTCTCCTTAACTTCTCCAGGACATGAACACCTGTTTCCTGGTGAAAGTCTTGTGTTTTCTCCTTAACTTCTCCACGACATGAACACCTGTTTCCTGGTGAAAGTCTGGTGTTTTCTCCTTAACTTCTCCAGGACATTAACACCTGTTTCCTGGTGAAAGTCTGGTGTTTTCTCCTTAACTTCTCCAGGACATGAACACCTGTTTCCTGGTGAAAGTCTTGTGTTTTCTCCTTAACTTCTCCAGGACATGAACACCTGTTTCCTGGTGAAAGTCTTGTGTTTTCTCCTTAACTTCTCCAGGACATGAACACCTGTTTCCTGGTGAAAGTCTTGTGTTTTCTCCTTAACTTCTCCAGGACATGAACACCTGTTTCCTGGTGAAAGTCTTGTGTTTTCTCCTTAACTTCTCCAGGACATGAACACCTGTTTCCTGGAGAAAGTCTGGTGTTTTCTCCTTAACTTCTCCAGGACATGAACACCTGTTTCCTGGTGAAAGTCTTGTGTTTTCTCCTTAACTTCTCCAGGACATGAACACCTGTTTCCTGGTGAAAGTCTTGTGTTTTCTCCTTAACTTCTCCAGGACATGAACACCTGTTTCCTGGTGAAAGTCTTGTGTTTTCTCCTTAACTTCTCCAGGACATGAACACCTGTTTCCTGGTGAAAGTCTTGTGTTTTCTCCTTAACTTCTCCAGGACATTAACACCTGTTTCCTGGTGAAAGTCTGGTGTTTTCTCCTTAACTTCTCCAGGACATGAACACCTGTTTCCTGGTGAAAGTCTTGTGTTTTCTCCTTAACTTCTCCAGGACATGAACACCTGTTTCCTGGTGAAAGTCTTGTGTTTTCTCCTTAACTTCTCCAGGACATGAACACCTGTTTCCTGGTGAAAGTCTTGTGTTTTCTCCTTAACTTCTCCAGGACATGAACACCTGTT
>CM057237.1:38590910-38620910 GCA_029931835.1 Etheostoma nigrum
AATATACAAATATAAAATACTAAATATAAATATATATTTTTATACTTAATCCAATGTTCAATTTGTTAAATAAAAGAAAGATTTTTATATTTCCTGTTGACACTGTAAAGATTTTGCTTCTTGCTTTGTCTGTGTGTGTGTGTGTGTGTGTGTGTGTGTGTGTGTGCTCTGTGTATGTGTGTGTGTCTCTGTGTATGTGTGTGTGTGTGTGTGCGTGTGTGTGTGTGTGTGCGTGTGTGTGTGTGTGTGTGTGTGTGTGTCTCTGTGTATGTGTGTGTGTGTGTGTGTGTGTGTGTGTGTGTGTGTGTGTGTGTGTGTGTGTGTGTGTGTGTGTGTGTGTGTGTGTGTGTGTGTGTGTGTGTGTGTGTGTGTGTGTGTGTGTGTTACCTGATAGGAGCCGTATGTGTTGGTGACGCGGGGGAACGCCTGCAGGGCCGGAGCGACAGGATTGGACAGGACGAAGGGACCAGAGACCGGGCCGTCCTCCTGCACCTGACAGACAGACAGGTAGCAGGTAGAAAGGAGGGGACAGGAGACAGGGAAGGAAAGACAGAGGAAGGGAAGGAAGGAAAGACAGGAGATAGGGAAGGAAGGAAAGACAGAGGAAGGGAAGGTGTGTGTGTGTGAGGCTTTTGTTGCTGTCTTTGTCAGGACCAATCTCAGGTATACACCTTCGTAGTGAGGACATTTCATGGTTTCTGTGTCTGTCTGTGTGCTGTGTGTGTCTCTGTGTGTGTCTCTGTGTGTGTGTGTCTGTGTGTGTCTCTGTGGTGTGTGTCTGTGTGTGTCTGTGTGTGTGTCTCGTGTGTGTGTGTGTGTGTCTGTGTGTGTGCTCACCATGTCTGACTCCAGACAGGACACCAGCTGCCGTACACACGGCTCCAGACAGTTCTGGTTCCTCTTCACCTTCTGCAGGGACGTGTCGGTGAGAATCTGAACCAGAACACACAGACACAGCGTTCAGTGGGACACGGGGGGGGGGGTGTGTGTGTGTGTGTGTGTGTGTGTGTGTGTGTGTGTGTGTGTGTGTGTGTGTGTGGTGCGTTCAGGAGCGAGCGTACCTTGTGGATCTTGGTCTTCATGGCGGAGGGGATGGTCGTCGGGGCGACGAACTGGAAGGTGGGCGCGGCGTTGTTGGGGTACTGCGCCGGGAACTTGACCACCAGGTGGACCTGATGGCTGCCGCAGTGAGCCGACACCACGCAGCTACGGTTCACCGCGTCCATCTACACACACACACACACACATACAGAGATACACACACACACACACACACACACACAGATACACACACACACACACACACACACACACACACACACACACACACACACACACACACACAGAGACACACACACACACATGTCAAAGGTGGATTTGGTACAGTTACTATAAGTGCATGTGAATTGCTGTGAGTGCCGTTTTTATTCTGTTTGCTGCATGCTTGAGTTTTATTTACAGCTTTTTGTTGCATCAACCACACATGGACACGCATACACTCTGATGTCACTTCCTGTTTGACCCCTCCCATCTTCCTGCTGTGTGTGTGTATGTGTGTGTGTGTCTCACCTCCACGTTGACGTTTCGGATCTGCAGGTTGACGAGAGAGAACTCCTGCTGCAGCGTCTGGGGGACGCCTGAACCCCCCGCCCCCCCGCCGAGACCACTGAGACCCCCGTCCGGATCTGAGAGAGAGAGAGGGAGAGAAGAGAGAGAGGGAGCGAGAGGCAGAGAGGAGAGCGAGAGGCAGAGAGACATAGAGAGAGAGAGAGAGAGAGAGACAGAGGGGGGGGCGACCTGTCAGGCCCAGCTGAGACGATGATGTCATATATCAGCTGACGTTGAAGGTTTCTCACCCTGCAGGTTTTCCAGGCCGATGCTGTACTGACTGTTGGGCTCCTGAGACGACAGAGACTTCTCCGTCTCCACGGCGATGGACATCCCCTCCATCAGGTCCTCCACCACGTCACTGACACACAGCTACAACAACAACAACAATAGACTCAGGTTATTACAAAAAAATAGACCAGACCCAAAACAATCACACAGTTTTTAGATGTCGGTTTACGCACTAGAGCCCGGCCAATAAAGGGTTTTAAGGCTGATTATTACTGATATTTGGTTATTTAAAAATCTGATGTATCGGCCGATATATATTAAAACTAACTCTGACCTTCTGCAGCTGAGGATCCACCCTCCAGATCCTCAGAGTCTGATCTCTGGACCACGTCACCAGCTGGTAGTCCTTCGAACCTGCAGAGACAAAAACTAACCAATCAGGTCTCTCAGTAGAGAGAGAAACTAACCAATCAGCTGCTCTATACATGCTAAAAGTAGTGATTATTTACATGGAGTCTGGTGGAGATATGCTGCTCTATACACGCTAAAAGTAGTGATTATTTACATGGAGTCTGGTGGAGATATGCTGCTCTATACACGCTAAAAGTAGTGATTATTTACATGGAGTCTGGTGGAGATATGCTGCTCTATACACGCTAAAAGTAGTGATTATTTACATGGAGTCTGGTGGAGATATGCTGCTCTATACACGCTAAAAGTAGTGATTATTTACATGGAGTCTGGTGGAGATATGCTGCTCTATACACGCTAAAAGTAGTGATTATTTACATGGAGTCTGGTGGAGATATGCTGCTCTATACACGCTAAAAGTAGTGATTATTTACATGGAGTCTGGTGGAGATATGCTGCTCTATACACGCTAAAAGTAGTGATTATTTACATGGAGTCTGGTGGAGATATGCTGCTCTATACACGCTAAAAGTAGTGATTATTTACATGGAGTCTGGTGGAGATATGCTGCTCTATACACGCTAAAAGTAGTGATTATTTACATCACTGGAGAGCTGCGTTGAAGAATGGAGACTTCTCAGGGTGTGTGTGAACTGTCCTGAACCTCAGCGTGTGATTGGTTACCTTCTTTCTGCGGCCGCCACTGGAACTCGAGCACCACGTCGTCGTGTCCCACAAAGGCGTGGACGGGGCTGTTGAGGTCCAGCGTGCTCCACAGCAGCAGACTGTTCTCCCTCCGCAGCTGAGGAACCATCACTGTTACCAGGCCGTTGGAGAACGGCTGGACACACACACACACACACACACACACACACACACACACACACACACACAGTGTAACATTAGTTGATGTAAAGCTAATTTTTAAGTTAATAAACAACTGACATCCCCGCGGGGCTGATGTTTAATTCTCTAACACATAACTGTATTGTAGCTTTTTATATTTATATATGTTGTGTATGTTATGTTATATTTGTTTATTATGTTATATGTTGTGTATGTCATGTTATATGTTGTGTATGTCATGTTATATGTTGTGTATGTCATGTTATATGTTGTGTATGTTATGTTATATGTTGTGTATGTTATGTTATATGTTGTGTATGTTATGTTATATGTTGTGTATGTCATGTTATATGTTGTGTATGTTATGTTATATGTTGTGTATGTCATGTTATATGTTGTGTATGTTATGTTATATGTTGTGTATGTTATGTTATATGTTGTGTATGTCATGTTATATGTTGTGTATGTTATGTTATATGTTGTGTATGTTATGTTATATGTTGTTTATGTTATGTTATATGTTGTGTATGTTATGTTATATGTTGTGTATGTCATGTTATATGTTGTGTATGTTATGTTATATGTTGTTTATGTTATGTTATATGTTGTGTATGTTATGTTATATTTGTTTATCTTATGTTATATGTTGTGTATGTTATGTTATATGTTGTGTATGTCATGTTATATGTTGTGTATGTTATGTTATATTTGTTTATTTATGTTATATGTTGTGTATGTCATGTTATATGTTTGTTTATGTTATGTTTTTATATGTTGTGTATGTCATGTTATATGTTGTGTATGTTATGTTATATGTTGTGTATGTTATGTTCATATGTTGTTTATGTTATGTTATATGTTGTTTATGTTATGTTATATGTTGTTCTATGTTTATGTTGTATATGTTGTGTATGTTATGTTATATGTTGTTTATGTTATGTTATATGTTGTGTATGTTATGTTATATGTTGTGTATGTTATGTTATATGTTGTGTATGTTATGTTATATTTGTGTATGTTATGAAGCTGAGACGGATCCATGAGGTCTCTGCTGCTCACCGTGTAGCGGGCCTTCCAGACCGGGACCTGGCAGGACAGGATGTTCAGGTACTTCCTGGGCTGTCGGAAATCCCAGAACTAAACACACAGGAGAGATAAAACCCTCAGGGTAAACGCTGACGCCACATAACACACACACACATATATATGTATACATGTGTATATACACACACACATACTATACACATGTATACATGTACACACACACATATATACACACAAACATATGTAGGTGTGTTTGTTTTGCTCACCCTGACGGAGTTGTCCTGGCTGGACGTGGCGAAGATGAACTCGTTGTCATGGTGCCAGTCGAGGCCGTGGATCTTCGATAAGTGAGCCGCCACGTACTCCACCGCCGTGCTGGGCTTCTGCTCCGAGAGAACCACACACACATCACTGTGTGTGTGTCTCACTCTGTGTGTGTGTGTGTGTGTGTGTGTGTGTGTGTGTGTGTGTGTGTGTCTCACTCTCTTGTCCCAGATGCGGACGTCTCCATCGTGACTGGACGCCAGCAGGTTCTGGTTCTTCCGGTTCCACTTCACCTGGGACGCCCCGGCTGGAAGAGACAGGGCCACAGGGGACAGAACCACAGGGGACAAAACCACAACAAGGTCAAAGGAAAGCGAGGGAAGCGAGGGAAGAGAGAGAGACAGAGAGAGAGCATCAACTGAAAGAGAGGCGCGCCGGCCCTTTAAATACTCACCGACAGCAGACAGCGCCACCGTGGGTTTCCTGGTGTCTCTGCCGGGGGGTGGGGGGGGGGGGGGTGTACATAACAACATATTTAAACATTAATGTGAAGTTAACAACATTAATACAGAAATAAATAACATTCAGGAAGAGGCTGTTGGTACCATTAATGTAATAATAATAATAATAATATGGTGCAGCCCGAATTCATAACGGAGCGCTTGTTTTGTCTGACCTGGTGTCCCAGATGTAGATGTACGTGTCCACAGAGCTGGTGACCAGCAGCTCCGGCTCAAACCAGGACCAGTCCAGGTCACTGAGATAAACACACATCACAGAGTCAGTGAACGCATCGCAGGGTCAGTGAACACATCGCAGAGTCGCATCACAGAGTCAGTAAACACATCACAGAGTCAGTAAACACATCACAGAGTCAGTGAACACATCACAGAGTCAGTAAACACGTCAGAATCACATCACAGAGTCAGTAAACACATCACAGAGTCAGTGAACACATCACAGAGTCAGTAAACACATCAGAGTCACATCACAGAGTCAGTAGACACATCACAGAGTCACATCGCAGGGTCAGTGAACACATCGCAGGGTCAGTGAACACATCGCAGGGTCAGTGAACACATCACAGAGTCACATTATAGAGTCAGTGAACGCATCGCAGGGTCAGTGAACACATCGCAGGGTCAGTGAACACATCACAGGGTCAGTGAACACATCAGAGTCAGTCACAGAGTCAGTGAACACATCACAGAGTCAGTAAACACATTATAGAGTCAGTGAACGCATCGCAGAGTCACATCACAGAGTCAGTAAACGCATCGCAGGGTCAGTGAACACATCGCAGGGTCAGTGAACACATCACAGAGTCACGTCACAGAGTCAGTGAACACATCGCAGGGTCAGTGAACACATCACAGAGTCACATCATAGAGTCAGTGAACACATCACAGAGTCACATCACAGAGTCACATCACAGAGTCAGTGAACGCATCACAGAGTCACATCGCAGAGTCAGTGAACACATTGCAGAGTCAGTAAACACATCACAGAGTCAGTGAACACATCACAGAGTCAGTGAACACATCACAGAGTCACATCACAGAGTCAGTGAACACATCACAGAGTCAGTGAACACATCACAGAGTCACATCACAGAGTCAGTAAACACATCGCAGGGTCAGTGAACACATCGACAGGGTCAGTGAACACATCACAGAGTCAGTGAACACATCACAGAGTCAGCGAACTCGAGGTGCGTTTGATTTAACCGTGTTGTTACCTAATGACCCGGGTGTGTCCCTGCAGGGAGGTGTGAACTTCTCCACAGCCGTCCCTCCACGAGTACAGATCCACACGCTGGTTACTCTGCACACACACACACACACACACACACACACACACACAGGCACACATGTACACACACGCGCACAGTGTGGACCTGTTGAGACGGACAGTTTGCACATCTTCTCCGTCCTAAGCGTCCAAACTCACCGAGGCAGCGAAGACATGCGACTCGGGTCGGTGCGGGTTCCACTGGACCGTCCCCACGTCCCACTTACTCTGCCGCCCGAGCTTCCTCGGCGCCTCGGACGGAGCCTCCAGGTTCACCATGTACAGGAAACGCCGCCTGGCAGACCACAGGAGTCCAGTCACAGGAGTCAGACCACAGGAGGCAGACCACAGGAGTCAGACCACAAGAGTCAGACCACAGGAGGCAGACCACAGGAGTCAGACCACAGGAGTCAGACCACAGGAGTCAGACCACAGGAGTCAGACCACAGGAGTCCAGTCACAGGAGTCAGACCACAGGAGTCAGACCACAGGAGTCAGACCACAGGAGTCAGACCACAGGAGTCAGACCACAAGAGTCAGACCACAAGAGTCAGACCACAGGAGTCAGACCACAAGAGTCAGACCACAGGAGTCAGACCACAAGAGTCAGACCACAGGAGTCCAGTCACAGGAGTCAGACCACAGGAGTCCAGTCACAGGAGTCAGACCACAGGAGTCAGACCACAGGAGTCAGCTCAGGAGTCAGACCACAGGAGTCAGACCACAGGAGTCCAGTCACAGGAGTCAGACCACAGGAGTCAGACCACAAGAGTCAGACCACAGGAGTCAGACCACACGAAGTCAGACCACAGGAGTCAGACCACAGGAGTCAGACCACAGGAGTCAGACCACAGGAGTCAGACCACAGGAGTCCAGTCACAGGAGTCAGACCACAGGAGTCAGACACAGGAGTCAGACCACAGGAGTCAGACCACAGGAGTCAGACCACAGGAGTCAGACCACAGGAGTCAGACCACAGGAGTCCAGATCACAGGAGTCCAGACCACAGGAGTCAGACCACAGGAGTCAGACCACAGGAGTCCAGTCACAGGAGTCAGACCACAGGAGTCAGACCACAGGAGTCAGACCACAGGAGTCCAGTCACAGGAGTCAGACCACAAGAGTCAGACCACAAGAGTCAGACCACAAGAGTCAGACCACAGGAGTCAGACCACAGGAGTCCAGTCACAGGAGTCAGACCACAGGAGTCAGGAGTCAGACCACAGGAGTCCAGTCACAGGAGTCAGACCACAGGAGTCAGACCACAAGAGTCAGACCACAGGAGTCAGACCACAGGAGTCCAGTCACAGGAGTCCAGTCACAGGAGTCCAGTCACAGGAGTCAGACCACAGGAGTCAGACCACAGGAGTCAGACCACAGGAGTCAGACCACAGGAGTCCAGTCACAGGAGTCAGACCACAGGAGTCAGACCACAGGAGTCAGACCACAGGAGTCAGACCACAGGAGTCCAGTACCACAGGAGTCCAGTCACAGGAGTCCAGTCACAGGAGTCAGACCACAGGAGTCAGACCACAGGAGTCAGACCACAGGAGTCAGACCACAGGAGTCAGACCACAGGAGTCAGACCACAAGAGTCAGACCACAAGAGTCAGACCACAGGAGTCCAGTCACAGGAGTCCAGTCACAGGAGTCAGACCACAGGAGTCAGACCACAGGAGTCAGACCACAGGAGTCCAGTCACAGGAGTCAGACCACAGGAGTCAGACCACAGGAGTCAGACCACAAGAGTCAGACCACAGGAGTCCAGTCACAGGAGTCAGATCACAAGAGTCAGACCACAGGAGTCAGACCACAAGAGTCAGACCACAGGAGTCAGACCACAGGAGTCCAGTCACAGGAGTCAGACCACAGGAGTCAGGAGTCAGACCACAGGAGTCCAGTCACAGGAGTCAGACCACAGGAGTCAGACCACAAGAGTCAGACCACAGGAGTCAGACCACAGGAGTCCAGTCACAGGAGTCCAGTCACAGGAGTCCAGTCACAGGAGTCAGACCACAGGAGTCAGACCACAGGAGTCAGACCACAGGAGTCAGACCACAGGAGTCCAGTCACAGGAGTCCAGTCACAGGAGTCAGACCACAGGAGTCAGACCACAGGAGTCCAGTCACAGGAGTCAGACCACAGGAGTCAGACCACAGGAGTCCAGTCACAGGAGTCCAGTCACAGGAGTCCAGTCACAGGAGTCAGACCACAGGAGTCAGACCACAGGAGTCCAGTCACAGGAGTCCAGTCACAGGAGTCAGACCACAGGAGTCAGACCACAGGAGTCCAGATCACAGGAGTCAGACCACAGGAGTCCAGTCACAGATAATGAGACCCAACGGCAGGAGAAATGCCAAAAACGTTAATACGGGAACAGGAATTATCATGGGTTAGTAGTACTTCATTCACGTAGTACTTCATGAACGCAGTAATGTAGAAGGATTATTTGGAGGGTTAGGGTTGTGAATTAATGCGGAGTGTAGATTATAATATCCCCACAGGGGAATAAAGACCATGAATAAATAAATAACATGCACGCTTTCCCACAGGGAGGAGCTGTGGTGCGTTCAGGATCTGTGGTGCGTTCAGGTGAACAGAACTTACCCTGACAGAACGGCGTGCGAGCCAAGGCAGTCCACTGACATGGCGGTGGCCTGAAAACACAGAAAATATATAAACACACTCACAAATATAATATACAGTATAGATACAGTATATACAGTGAGTAAAATAAGTATTTGAACACGCTGCTATTTTGCAAGTTCTCCCACTTAGAAATCATGGAGGGGTCTGAAATTGTCCTCGTAGGTGCATGTCCACTGTGAGAGACATAATCTAAAAAAAACATCCAGAAATCACAATGTATGATTCCCCCCCCCTGTCCTTCGGACCTCCAGGACTGAGGTACCTGTGCATCCCGGAACTCCACCACCACATTCTCGCTGCTCCAGCGGGCCGCCATCTTCCCTTCGTCTTCTACCGTCAACAAGACGTCACGTGGATAAGTGACGCTGAGGCGCAACGCTGCGTTCAGGCTCCCTGGGGAAAAAAAACAGTCTTTGGTTTTGGTTTTGTTTATACCGTAAATCAGAAGAGATGCGATATATATATGAGATATATTCATTATAAAACATAGAAATACTAATATATATGTGTGAGTGTGTGTGTGTCTGTGCATGTGTTTGTGTATGTGTGTGTGTGTGTATGTGTGTGTGTGTGTATGTGTCTGTGTGAGTGTGTCTCTGTGCGCACGCGCGCGTTTGTGTGCGTGTGTGTATGTGTGTGTGTGTGTGCATGTGTGAGTTTGTGTGTCTGTCTGTGTGTGTCTGTGTGTGCATGTGTGTATGTGTGTGTGTGCATGTGTGTATGTGTCTGTGTGAGTGTGTGTGTCTCTGTGCGCACGCGCGCGTGTGTGTGTGTGTGTGTGTGCACGTGTGAGTTTGTGTGTCTGTGTGTATGTGTCTGTGTGTATGTGTCTGTGTGTGTGCATGTGTGTATGTGTGTGTATGTGTCTGTGTGAGTGTGTGTGTCTCTGTGCGCACGCGCGCGTTTGTGTGCGTGTGTGTGTATGTGTGAGTTTGTGTGTCTGTGTGTGTGTCTGTGTGTGTGTCTACGTGTGTGTGTGTGTCTGTGTGCGCACGCGCGCGTGTGTGTGGCACAATGTGCGTGTGTGTGTGTATGTGTCTCTCTGTGTGTCATTTTCCAGGAGTTCCTGAACGTCTCAAACTTCGGACAGGTCTCTTCTGATTGGTCAGTGAGTTGTCTCGTCATAAATCCAAGATGGCGCCTACCTTAGTGGCGCATGTCGTCGCAGACGCAGGAGCGTTTTTAAAGAAAGCTCCTCTGCAGGTGAGGCTTACGGGTTGTATTCATATGTTACCGATTAATCGACTCTTGGTGACCGTACCGACCGCCAGAGAGAGTGCTGTCACCGGTTGGTTCCCGGTAGAAGCGTAATAAGCGTCTTATGACGTCACTACTTTGTTTGTCTCCCTCTCTCTTTCTCTCCCTCTCCCTCTCTTTCTTTCTCTCTCCCTCTCTCTCTCCCTCTGTCTCTCTCTCTCTCTCCCCCTCTCTCTCTCTCTCTCTCTCTCTCTCTCTCTCTCCCTCTGTCTCTCTCTCTCTCTCCCTCTCTCTCTTTCTCTCTCTCTCTCCCTCTGTCTCTCTCTCTCTCTCCCTCTCTCTCTCTTTCTTTCTCTCTCTCCCTTTGTCTCTCTCCCTCCCTCTCTCCCTCCCTCTCTCTCTCCCTCTGTCTCTCTTTCTCTCCCTCTCTCCCTCCCTATCTCTCTCTTTCTTTCTTTCTCTCTCTCCCTCTGTCTCTCTTTCTCTCCCTCTCTCCCTCCCTATCTCTCTCTCTCCCTCTGTCTCTCTCTCTCCCTATCTCTCTATCTCCCTCTCTCTCCCTCTCTATCTCTCTCTCTCCTCTCTCTCTCTATCTATATATATATATATATATATATTTTCTATATGTATGTACAGTATATACATATCCGACCAGCGGGTCTCATCCCCCCATCTCTCTCTTCTTTTGCTGTTGAATAAAGGGAAAAGCCCCAAAAAATAATATGATATAATATGAAATTGCCGTGTCGTACATCCGCCGTTTCACGACCTCAGTCTGAGGACAGCGTCGGTCGACTCCTCGTGTGACTACCAGCTGTTTGTGTTGCAGGACATCGGCAGCAACATCTACACGCTGAGAGACGTGGTGGACGAGATCCGGGACAAACCCACCCGGAGGAGTCTGGCCTTCCTGCCGTACACGCTCCACTTCAAAGAGCCGCACCCCGAACACGTCAGACTGGGTAACTAAAGCTACCTCTACACCCCCTCATCCTTTAGACATGAACACGTCAGACTGGGTAACTAAAGCTACGTCTACACTCCCTCATCATTTAGACATGAACACGTCAGACTGGGTAACTAAAGCTACCTCTACACTCCCTCATCCTTTAGACATGAACACGTCAGACTGGGTAACTAAAGCTACCTCTACACTCCCTCATCCTTTAGACATGAACACGTCAGACTGGGTAACTAAAGCTACGTCTACACCCCCTCATCCTTTAGACATGAACACGTCAGACTGGGTAACTAAAGCTACGTCTACACCCCCTCATCCTTTAGACATGAACACGTCAGACTGGGTAACTAAAGCTACCTCTACACTCCCTCATCCTTTAGACATGAACACGTCAGACTGGGTAACTAAAGCTACCTCTACACTCCCTCATCCTTTAGACATGAACACGTCAGACTGGGTAACTAAAGCTACCTCTACACTCCCTCATCCTTTAGACATGAACACGTCAGACTGGGTAACTAAAGCTACCTCTACACTCCCTCATCCTTTAGACAGGAACACGTCAGACTGGGTAACTAAAGCTACTTCTACACTCCCTCATCCTTTAGACAGGAACACGTCAGACTGGGTAACTAAAGCTACCTCTACACTCCCTCATCCTTTAGACATGAACACGTCAGACTGGGTAACTAAAGCTACCTCTACACTCCCTCATCCTTTAGACATGAACACGTCAGACTGGGTAACTAAAGCTACCTCTACACTCCCTCATCATTTAGACATGAACACGTCAGACTGGGTAACTAAAGCTACCTCTACACTCCCTCATCATTTAGACATGAACACGTCAGACTGGGTAACTAAAGCTACCTCTACACTCCCTCATCCTTTAGACATGAACACGTCAGACTGGGTAACTAAAGCTACCTCTACACTCCCTCATCATTTAGACAGGAACACGTCAGACTGGGTAACTAAAGCTACCTCTACACTCCCTCATCATTTAGACATGAACACGTCAGACTGGGTAACTAAAGCTACGTCTACACTCCCTCATCATTTAGACATGAACACGTCAGACTGGGTAACTAAAGCTACCTCTACACTCCCTCATCATTTAGACAGGAACACGTCAGACTGGGTAACTAAAGCTACCTCTACACTCCCTCATCATTTAGACATGAACACGTCAGACTGGGTAACTAAAGCTACCTCTACACTCCCTCATCATTTAGACATGAACACGTCAGACTGGGTAACTAAAGCTACCTCTACACTCCCTCATCCTTTAGACATGAACACGTCAGACTGGGTAACTAAAGCTACCTCTACACTCCCTCATCATTTAGACATGAACACGTCAGACTGGGTAACTAAAGCTACCTCTACACTCCCTCATCATTTAGACATGAACACGTCAGACTGGGTAACTAAAGCTACGTCTACACTCCCTCATCCTTTAGACATGAACACGTCAGACTGGGTAACTAAAGCTACGTCTACACTCCCTCATCCTTTAGACATGAACACGTCAGACTGGGTAACTAAAGCTACCTCTACACTCCCTCATCATTTAGACATGAACACGTCAGACTGGGTAACTAAAGCTACCTCTACACTCCCTCATCATTTAGACAGGAACACGTCAGACTGGGTAACTAAAGCTACGTCTACACTCCCTCATCCTTTAGACATGAACACGTCAGACTGGGTAACTAAAGCTACCTCTACACTCCCTCATCCTTTAGACATGAACACATCAGACTGGGTAACTAAAGCTACGTCTACACTCCCTCATCCTTTAGACATGAACACGTCAGACTGGGTAACTAAAGCTACCTCTACACTCCCTCATCCTTTAGACAGGAACACGTCAGACTGGGTAACTAAAGCTACCTCTACACTCCCTCATCCTTTAGACATGAACACGTCAGACTGGGTAACTAAAGCTACCTCTACACTCCCTCATCATTTAGACATGAACACGTCAGACTGGGTAACTAAAGCTACCTCTACACTCCCTCATCATTTAGACATGAACACGTCAGACTGGGTAACTAAAGCTACCTCTACACTCCCTCATCCTTTAGACATGAACACGTCAGACTGGGTAACTAAAGCTACCTCTACACTCCCTCATCCTTTAGACATGAACACGTCAGACTGGGTAACTAAAGCTACCTCTACACTCCCTCATCATTTAGACATGAACACGTCAGACTGGGTAACTAAAGCTACCTCTACACTCCCTCATCCTTTAGACATGAACACGTCAGACTGGGTAACTAAAGCTACCTCTACACTCCCTCATCATTTAGACATGAACACTGTCAGACTGGGTAACTAAAGCTACGTCTACACTCCCTCATCATTTAGACATGAACACGTCAGACTGGGTAACTAAAGCTACCTCTACACTCCCTCATCCTTTAGACATGAACACGTCAGACTGGGTAACTAAAGCTACCTCTACACTCCCTCATCCTTTAGACATGAACACGTCAGACTGGGTAACTAAAGCTACCTCTACACTCCCTCATCCTTTAGACATGAACACTGTCAGACTGGGTAACTAAAGCTACCTCTACACTCCCTCATCCTTTAGACATGAACACACAGGAGTTAAAGCTCCAGAACGTCCATATCAACACGTCTGACATCACACATCACATGACCGTTCATACACACACACACACACACACACATAAACACAAACTCACACACAGAAACAGAGACACACAAACAGACACACACACACACACACACCTAGAGATTGGAATGATGTTATTTCAGTTTTGTCTCTTTCTTTCCAATTTTTGTTTTCAATTTCTTTCTTTTTTCAGTTTTTTCATTGTTTTTGTCTCTTTTTCCCAAGTTTTTATTTTTAATTTTTTCTATTTTTTCCAATTTGTTTTTCAATGTTTTTTGCCTCGTTTCTCAGGTTTTTGTTTCCAATGTTTCTGTCTCTTTTTTTTTCAATTATCTTTTCAATGTTTTTGTCTCTTCTCAATTATTTTCCGATGTTAGTCTTATTTTTCCAATTTTCTTTTCAATGTTTCTGTCTCTTTTTCCATTTTTTCCAATGTTTATGTCTTTTTTCCAATTTTTTCCAATGATTATGTCTTTTTTCCCTTTATTTTTTTCCAATGTTTCTGTCTCTTTTTCCAGTTTTTTCCAATGTTTCTGTCTCTTCTCAATTTTTTTTCCGATGTTTGTCTTTTTTTTCCAGTTTTGTCCAATGTTTCTGTCTCTTTTTCCAGTTTTGTCCAATGTTTCTGTCTCTTTTCCCAGTTTTGTCCAATGTTTCTGTCTCTTTTCCCAGTTTTTCCAATGTTTCTGTCTCTTTTTCCAGTTTTCCCAATATTTCTGTCTCTTTTTCCCAGTTTTGTCCAATGTTTCTGTCTCTTTTCCCAGTTTTGTCCAATGTTTCTGTCTCTTTTCCCAGTTTTGTCCAATGTTTCTGTCTCTTTTCCCAGTTTTGTCCAATGTTTCTGTCTCTTTTCCCAGTTTTTCCCAATGTTTCTGTCTCTTTTTCCCAGTTTTGTCCAATGTTTCTGTCTCTTTTTCCCAGTTTTGTCCAATGTTTCTGTCTCTTTTTCCAGTTTTCCCAATGTTTCTGTCTCTTTTTCCAGTTTTCCCAATGTTTCTGTCTCTTTTTCCCAGTTTTCCCAATGTTTCTGTCTCTTTTTCCAGTTTTCCCAATATTTCTGTCTCTTTTTCCCAGTTTTGTCCAATGTTTCTGTCTCTTTTCCCAGTTTTGTCCAATGTTTCTGTCTCTTTTCCCAGTTTTGTCCAATGTTTCTGTCTCTTTTCCCAGTTTTGTCCAATGTTTCTGTCTCTTTTCCCAGTTTTTCCCAATGTTTCTGTCTCTTTTTCCCAGTTTTGTCCAATGTTTCTGTCTCTTTTTCCCAGTTTTGTCCAATGTTTCTGTCTCTTTTTCCAGTTTTCCCAATGTTTCTGTCTCTTTTTCCAGTTTTCCCAATGTTTCTGTCTCTTTTTCCCAGTTTTGTCCAATGTTTCTGTCTCTTTTTCCAGTTTTTCCAATGTTTCTGTCTCTTTTGCCAGTTTTTCCAATGTTTCTGTCTCTTTTGCCAGTTTTCCCAATATTTCTGTCTCTTTTTCCCAGTTTTGTCCAATGTTTCTGTCTCTTTTCCCAGTTTTGTCCAATGTTTCTGTCTCTTTTCCCAGTTTTGTCCAATGTTTCTGTCTCTTTTCCCAGTTTTGTCCAATGTTTCTGTCTCTTTTCCCAGTTTTTCCCAATGTTTCTGTCTCTTTTTCCCAGTTTTGTCCAATGTTTCTGTCTCTTTTTCCCAGTTTTGTCCAATGTTTCTGTCTCTTTTTCCAGTTTTCCCAATGTTTCTGTCTCTTTTTCCAGTTTTCCCAATGTTTCTGTCTCTTTTTCCCAGTTTTCCCAATGTTTCTGTCTCTTTTTCCAGTTTTCCCAATATTTCTGTCTCTTTTTCCCAGTTTTGTCCAATGTTTCTGTCTCTTTTCCCAGTTTTGTCCAATGTTTCTGTCTCTTTTCCCAGTTTTGTCCAATGTTTCTGTCTCTTTTCCCAGTTTTTCCCAATGTTTCTGTCTCTTTTCCCAGTTTTGTCCAATGTTTCTGTCTCTTTTCCCAGTTTTGTCCAATGTTTCTGTCTCTTTTCCCAGTTTTGTCCAATGTTTCTGTCTCTTTTCCCAGTTTTTCCCAATGTTTCTGTCTCTTTTTCCCAGTTTTGTCCAATGTTTCTGTCTCTTTTTCCCAGTTTTGTCCAATGTTTCTGTCTCTTTTTCCAGTTTTCCCAATGTTTCTGTCTCTTTTTCCAGTTTTCCCAATGTTTCTGTCTCTTTTTCCCAGTTTTGTCCAATGTTTCTGTCTCTTTTTCCAGTTTTTCCAATGTTTCTGTCTCTTTTGCCAGTTTTTCCAATGTTTCTGTCTCTTTTGCCAGTTTTTCCAATGTTTCTGTCTCTTTTTCCCAGTTTTGTCCAATGTTTCTGTCTCTTTTTTCCAATTTTCCAATGTTTCTGTCTCTTTTTTCCAGTTTTTCCAATGTTTCTGTTTCTTTTTCCAGTTTTTTCCAATGTTTGTCTCTTTTTCCAATTTTCTTTTCAAAGTTTATGTCTCTTCTCAATTTTTTCCCCAATGTTTCTGCGTCTTTTGCCAGTTTTTCCAATGTTTGTTTCTTTTCCCAGTTTTGTCCAATGTTTCTGTCTCTTTTTTCCAATTTTCCAATGTTTCTGTCTCTTTTTTCCAGTTTTTCCAATGTTTCTGTCTCTTTTTCCCAGTTTTGTCCAATGTTTCTGTCTCTTTTCCCAGTTTTTTCCAATGTTTCTGTCTCGTTTTTCCAATGTTTCTGTCTCTTTTTCCAGTTTTCCCAATGTTTCTGTCTCTTTTCCCAGTTTTTTCCAATGTTTCTGTCTCTTTTTCCAGTTTTCCCAATGTTTCTGTCTCTTTTTCCAGTTTTCCCAATGTTTCTGTCTCTTTTCTCAGTCCATGCAGCCGTGTCCCGGGACCTCCCGAGACATCTGTCTCATTCTCTGCTTGTGTCTTTTGTCTCAGTGACGGAGTTCTCCAAGAAGACCGGAGACTACCCGAGTCTGTCGGCGACCGACATCAAGGTGCTGGCTCTGACCTACCAGCTGGAGCTGGAGCACGTGGGCGCCCAGCACCTGAAGAAAGAGCCGCAGATCAAGGTGCACTTTTACTAAAATTGTCGCTTTTTTTGATGCATTTTTTCCAACATTTAAAATAAAACTTTCTATGTTTATGCCGCTTCTATTTAATATTTTTTTCGGGGTTTTTGTTGCAACATTTTTCTCATTTTGTTCTCACTTTTTTGTTTTCGATGTTTTCGTTTCGATCGTCGGACGCCTCCATCTCGTCGTCAACAACACACACAATCACACTCTAAGGGAAACATGTTGTTACATATTTGGAATCTAAAGATAGAAATTTATGTATTATTGTTAATCTTTTTATTTAATTAGGTACGTTTCATATTCATGAATCAAAATATTCCAATTCAAGACCATGCTTTAAACTACTCCAAATAGAAATATGACATATTTTGGGCCAAAATTCAATGCGTCTCCTTTGTTGTCATGACTATTAAACACGTGTCACGTCTCCGTCTCCCGAAGTTAGCTGCTCGCCAGCTCCTTGTTGATGTCGATTATTAGCAGAGTTAACGAGCCCATATTATGAGAAAAAAACACTCTTTTACTTCATAAAGTATCAAAATTCAAAGTATTGTGTTCAGCGCTTTGTGCTAATTTCTTAATTATTTGCATACAAGCTGTTTTCCTCATACTATATATGATACTACTTCACTATATGATACTTATACTTGATTTTTTTTGTATTTATATAATTTTATTCTTATATTAATGACCTTAATTGTTTATTGTCTATTGATGGAGAGCTTTTGTCTGTCAGTATGTTTGGGATATGTATGTTTAACTGTCTTTATTGTGACTGTAATGTGTTTTCTTCCCGTCGACCATGAAAAAAATCACATTTTCTGACATTTTTGTCACTTTTTCAATGTAGTGGGTCCTTTTTTTAATGTTTTTTCCAAAGTTGTTTTATATTTCTAATGATGACATTTACAGCTTATTTCGAAGGCCCATTTTTGTGATGAAAAAACTGAAAATGGGTCGAATTTGACCCGAGGCCAACATGAGGGTTAGGGACCCCCTCGAAAACCAGATGCAACATCTCAAAGGGTTATCCCTAATAAAGAATGTCTTCTAATGTCCTCTAAGCTACGCTCCACCCAGCCCCCCCTGTTGGAGTCCTACATGGCTAGGTGTAGTTTCAGTAACATTGGAGTATTTTGTGTTGCAGGTTAATATTCAGACCACGCAGCGCCACCCAGAGACCCCCGTCAACGTCGCAGGCTTCCACTTCCCCGCCAAGGTAAAAGACTCAACGCTTTCTCAGCAGCAGACTTCTCTAAAACTCACTGGAGACTGGAGTAATGCAGCCTAAACGTGTCCCCAGAAACCCGCGGACAGTTTGGACGTCCGACAGACGGAGACGGAGGAGACGTCAGACGGCGACGAGTTCAACAGCTTCCAGTTCTGGAGAGCGCCGCTGCCGTCCATCGGCACCGAGCTGCTGGATTTACTGGTGAGTTAAAGGGACACGCCACTTACTGGGACTTTGTCTTATTCAGCGTGTCCCCCAGAGTGAGACAAGTCCATACATACACTTATTGAGACTTTGTCTTATTCAGCGTGTCCCCAGAGTGAGATAAGTCCAAATACCCTTATTGGGACTTTGTCCTATTCAGCGTGTCCCCCAGAGTGAGATAAGTCCATACATACCCTTATTGGGACTTTGTCTTATTCAGCGTGTCCCCCAGAGTGAGACAAGTCCAAATACCCTTATTGGGACTTTGTCTTATTCAGCGTGTCCCCCAGAGTGAGACAAGTCTATACATACCCTTATTGGGACTTTGTCTTATTCAGCATGTCCCCAGAGTGAGATAAGTCCAAATACCCTTATTGGGACTTTGTCTTATTCAGCGTGTCCCCCAGAGTGAGACAAGTCTATACATACCCTTATTGGGACTTTGTCTTATTCAGCGTGTCCCCCAGAGTGAGACAAGTCTATACATACCCTTATTGGGACTTTGTCTTATTCAGCGTGTCCCCAGAGTGAGATAAGTCCAAATACCCTTACTGGGACTTTGTCTTATTCAGCGTGTCCCCCAGAGTGAGACAAGTCCAAATACCCTTATTGGGACTTTGTCTTATTCAGCGTGTCCCCCAGAGTGAGACAAGTCTATACATACCCTTATTGGGACTTTGTCTTATTCAGCGTGTCCCCAGAGTGAGATAAGTCCAAATACCCTTATTGGGACTTTGTCTTATTCAGCGTGTCCCCCAGAGTGAGACAAGTCTATACATACCCTTATTGGGACTTTGTCTTATTCAGCGTGTCCCCAGAGTGAGATAAGTCCAAATACCCTTATTGGGACTTTGTCCTATTCAGCGTGTCCCCAGTGTGAGATAAGTCCATACATACCCTTATTGGGACTTTGTCTTATTCAGCGTGTCCCCAGAGTGAGATAAGTCCAAATACCCTTATTGAGACTTTGTCTTATTCAGCGTGTCCCCAGAGTGAGATAAGTCCAAATACCCTTATTGGGACTTTGTCTTATTCAGCGTGTCCCCAGAGTGAGATAAGTCCATACATACCCTTATTGGGACTTTGTCTTATTCAGCGTGTCCCCCAGAGTGAGATAAGTCCATACATACCCTTATTGGGACTTTGTCTTATTCAGCGTGTCCCCAGAGTGAGATAAGTCCAAATACCCTTATTGGGACTTTGTCTTATTCAGCGTGTCCCCAGAGTGAGATAAGTCCAAATACCCTTATTGGGACTTTGTCTTATTCAGTGTGTCCCCAGAGTGAGATAAGTCCAAATACCCTTATTGTGACTTTGTCTTATTCAGCGTGTCCCCCAGAGTGAGACAAGTCTATACATACCCTTATTGGGACTTTGTCTTATTCAGTGTGTCCCCAGAGTGAGATAAGTCCATACATACCCTTATTGGGACTTTGTCTTATTCAGCGTGTCCCCAGAGTGAGATAAGTCCATACATACCCTTATTGGGACTTTGTCCTATTCAGTGTGTCCCCAGAGTGAGATAAGTCCATACATACCCTTATTGGGACTTTGTCTTATTCAGCGTGTCCCCAGAGTGAGATGAGTCCATACATACCCTTATTGGGACTTTGTCCTATTCAGTGTGTCCCCAGAGTGAGATAAGTCCATACATACCCTTATTGGGACTTTGTCTTATTCAGCGTGTCCCCAGAGTGAGATGAGTCCATACATACCCTTATTGGGACTTTGTCTTATTCAGTGTGTCCCCAGAGTGAGATAAGTCCATACATACCCTTATTGGGACTTTGTCTTATTCAGCGTGTCCCCAGAGTGAGATGAGTCCATACATACCCTTATTGGGACTTTGTCCTATTCAGTGTGTCCCCAGAGTGAGATAAGTCCATACATACCCTTATTGGGACTTTGTCTTATTCAGCGTGTCCCCAGAGTGAGATAAGTCCATACATACCCTTATTGGGACTTTGTCTTATTCAGCGTGTCCCCAGAGTGAGATAAGTCCATACATACCCTTATTGGGACTTTGTCCTATTCAGCGTGTCCCCCAGAGTGAGACAAGTCTATACATACCCTTATTGGGACTTTGTCTTATTCAGCGTGTCCCCCAGAGTGAGATAAGTCCAAACATTCCCTTCTTGGGACTTTGTCTTATTCAGCGTGTCCCCAGAGTGAGACAAGTCCAAATACCCTTACTGGGACTTTGTCTTATTCAGCGTGTCCCCAGAGTGAGATAAGTCTATACATACCCTTATTGGGACTTTGTCCTATTCAGCGTGTCCCCAGAGTGAGACAAGTCCAAATACCCTTACTGGGACTTTGTCTTATTCAGCGTGTCCCCAGAGTGAGACAAGTCCAAATACCCTTATTGGGACTTTGTCTTATTCAGCGTGTCCCCAGAGTGAGATAAGTCTATACATACCCTTATTGGGACTTTGTCTTATTCAGCGTGTCCCCAGAGTGAGATAAGTCCAAATACCCTTATTGGGACTTTGTCTTATTCAGCGTGTCCCCAGAGTGAGACAAGTCTATACATACCCTTATTGGGACTTTGTCCTATTCAGCGTGTCCCCAGAGTGAGACAAGTCTAAATACCCTTACTGGGACTTTGTCTTATTCAGCGTGTCCCCAGAGTGAGATAAGTCTATACATACCCTTATTGGGACTTTGTCCTATTCAGCGTCAGAGATGGGAAGTAACGAAGTACAAATACTTCGTTACCGTACTCAAGTAGATTTTTCTGATATTTTTACTTTACTATTTATTTTTGTGGCGACTTTTTACTTCTACTCCTTACATTTTAACACAAATATCGGTACTTTCTACTCCTTACATTTTAACACAAATATCGGTACTTTCTACTCCTTACATTTTAACACAAATATCGGTACTTTCTACTCCTTACATTTTACAAAATTGTCTCGTTACTTTAGTTTTGTACAAGAGGTCTTCATGTCGGACAATAGCGCGGACACTCGCCTCACGGAGAATAAAGTGAGAGAAAAGAAAAAGAGAGCAGCTGTCCGGAGGATAATCAGCTGAGATTGTGTGTGTGCGTCTTTGAGAACGTCTCGGGTTACGTATGTAACCCTTGTTCCCCGAGATAGGAGAACTGTAAGTCATATAACTGATGTAGTCAGTTCACTTAAGCCTGTTGTTGGTCTGTAGTTCTTGGAAACTTAGCTAGAGAGACGTTGTCTCCGTCTGTGTTTTAACAGACACACCTGGGGGGACGTTGGAAACCAGAATCAGCTTTAAATCCAGTCCTAATCTAGTCCTCAACTTTCACATCATTTCACTGGAGTTATCGTTATTATTGTTTACGTCATCAATCCCATATTCAATCTAAATGGATGGGAATATATCTACTGTACGTTGCCTTTGACGCACGACTAAGACAGCTCAACAGATTCGGCATTCTGCATTCATTCACAGCAAATCTGCTGCTTGGTGGCGCTAGTTAACACATAGCCTAGTAGTATGGAGGGCGACCAGGAAACATTCCCATCATCCTCGGCCTTATCAGAGAGAGATGTTTGAGACAGTAGGCATCCAGAAGGACTCCTGGCCAATGTGCTGGGGAACTTCTTCATTAATATCTGTTTAGTAATTCATATTTTAATCCTTTATTTTCTTTCCAGAAGCATTATTTGAGCACACACACATACATGTAGACTCATTTAAATGTTAGGGGGAAGATTAAAAATAGAAACTGGATCTGTGAATTCTTACAGAATCACAACTGAATTCATATCTTGCTGCTCAGTCAGAATCTTATTAACCTGGAGTCTCTGTCATAATAATCATATATGTTATGTTTTAGGCCTGTTGGCAGACAACCATTTAAAATGTAGCCATTGCCATATAAAGACGTGTCCTCCATGTCCACTGAAGTTCCTCAGCGTGCTCTCTAGTAACACTGGTGTGCTCCAGGTAGCTTAGCATAAAAAATGTTTGTCATTCGCAAGGCTACTTTTACTTTTATACTTTAAGTACATTTCCAAGCGTGTACTTTGTTACTTTTACTTGAGTAAAGAAGTTTAATCAGTACTTCCACTTCTACCAGAGTATTTTTAACACAAGTATCTGTACTTCTACTTAAGTACGGAAAGTGAGTACTTTTGCCATCTCTGTTCAGCGTGTCCCCAGAGTGAGATAAGTCCATACACACCCTTATTGGGACTTTGTCCTATTCAGCTGTTGCCCTCATGTGGCCCTCATGTTGTCCTCATGTTGTCCTCATGTTGTCTTCATGTTGTCCTCATGTTGTCCTCATGTTGTCCCCATGTTGTCTTCATGTTGCCCTCATGTTGTCCTCATGTTGTCCCCATGTTGTCCCCATGTTGTCTTCATGTTGCCCTCATGTTGTCCTCATGTTGTCCTCATGTTGTCCTCATGTTGTCCTCATGTTGTCCCCATGTTGTCCCCATGTTGTCTTCATGTTGCCCTCATGTGGCCCTCATGTTGTCCCCATGTTGTCCCCATGTTGTCTTCATGTTGCCCTCATGTTGTCCTCATGTTGCCCTCATGTTGCCCTCATGTTGTCCTCATGTTCTCCTCATGTTCTCCCCATGTTGTCCTCATGTTGCCCTCATGTTGTCTTCATGTTGTCCTCATGTTGTCCTCATGTTGCCCTCATGTTGTCCTCATGTTGTCCTCATGTTGTCCTATATCAATGTTCTTTGTAATTCCCCAAAATAACATGATTGATTCCACCCAACGCTCTTTGCCAAGTACAAATCTCTACTTTCATTAATTTTGGGGCGTCTTATTCAATTTTATAGCATTGTAAAACAAATGGAAGTGTTTTTGAAATAGTATTGAGTAAAAGTTGACATATTCCAGTCTGATTATCATCAACATCCATTCCTTTAATTTTAGTCTCAATAATTCCTAATTTCTGCTTTTCTAACTCAAACATTAGGTATAATTTCCTATAAATGAGGTTTATTGACCATAAATTCCAAAAATAACTAAAACTAAAGTTAATAATTAGTGTTAAACATCGATAAAAAACGTTGATTTTCAGTTTTGACGTGAAGACAACGCGTTAGAGAAACTGTTCAGAGCTTTATTGAGAAAGAGAAGAACAGACGGTCCAAGGAGGAAAACCATGGCCCGGTTCCTGCTGTGCATGAGACTGAAACTAGACCGGTTTGGGTCTGTGTGCTGGTCCCCTTCCAGGATCCGGTGGAGGTTTTGAATTCGAAGAAGAAACCGAAGCAGACGGACCGCGACGAGTTCAACAGCTTCCAGTTCTGGAGAGAACCGCTGGCGTCCATCGACGACGGCCTGCTGGACCTGCTGGTGAGTCTCAGGGGGACTCCACTCAGGCTGGGGGTCTGGGGGGGGTCTGGGGGGGTCTGAGGGGTCTGTGGGAGTTGAGACAGACAGAATGGAGAGATGGACAGAGGGACAGACAGAGAGATGGAGAGAGAGAGATGGACAGAGGGACGTACAGACGGTGAGATGGACAGAAGGACAGACGGAGAAATGGAGAGACAGAAAGCTGGACAGTCAGAGATGGACAGAGGGACAGACAGAGAGATGGACAGAGGGACGTACAGACGGAGAAATGGAGAGACAGAAAGCTGGACAGAGGGACAGAAGGTGAGATGGACAGACGATGAGAGGGACAGACAGAGAGATGGACAGAGGGACGTACAGAAGGTGAGATGGACAGACGGAGAGAATGACAAATGACCTAGAAGTGATGTTGTCTGTCTTGTAGAAAGGGGACACCGCGTCCTCGCCGTCCGAGAGCGTGTTAGACACGGCGCCGCAGCCCGGCGACCAATCAGACGACGAGGACAAAGAGAACGAGCCTGAAGACGAGGAGGAGGAAGACGGGGGGGGGTGGATCACGCCCCGTAACATCCAACAGCTGAAGATGGAGACGGGGGATTGGACGGCTCCGGCTGACGTCACAGTCGGATGTCTCACCACCGACTTCGCCATGCAGGTGTGTGTCTCTGTGTGTGTGTGTGTGTGTGTCTCTGTGTCTCTGTGCGTGTGTCTCTGTCTGTGTCTCTGTCTCTGTGTGTGTCTGTGTGTGTCTCTCTGTGTGTGTGTCTCTGTGTGTGATATTGGTTAGAGTCCTAACTACCTGATGAAGTCTTTGAGGGTCTCCTGATGTGTTCCAGAACGTCCTGATCCAGATGGGACTCCACGTCCTGTCCCTGAACGGGATGCTGATCAAAGAGACGAGGAGCTACATCCTGAGGTGTCACGCCTGCTTTAAGTGAGTCAACAGGGGGACCAAAACGTCCACTACACCCCCAAGGGAGGCACAGACAACGTCCCCGTTAGTGGTGGCGTTGCATAGTCTGTCCACCAGAGGACGCTCTACAACGTCCCTGTTAGTGATGGCGTTGCATAGTCTGTCCACCAGAGGACGCTCTACAACGTCCCTGTTAGTGATGGTGTTGCATAGTCTGTCCTCCAGAGGACGCTCTACAACGTCCCTGTTAGTGATGGTGTTGCATAGTCTGTCCACCAGAGGACGCTCTACAACGTCCCTGTTAGTGATGGTGTTGCATAGTCTGTCCACCAGAGGACGCTCTACAACGTCCCTGTTAGTGATGGCGTTGCACAGTCTGTCCACCAGAGGACGCTCTACAACGTCCCTGTTAGTGATGGCGTTGCATAGTCTGTCCACCAGAGGACGCTCTACAACGTCCCTGTTAGTGATGGCGTTGCACAGTCTGTCCACCAGAGGACGCTCTACAACGTCCCTGTTAGTGATGGCGTTGCACAGTCTGTCCACCAGAGGACGCTCTACAACGTCCCTGTTAGTGATGGCGTTGCACAGTCTGTCCACCAGAGGACGCTCTACAACGTCCCTGTTAGTGATGGCGTTGCATAGTCTGTCCCCCGGAGGACGCTCTACAACGTCCCTGTTAGTGATGGCGTTGTATAGTCTGTCCACCAGAGGACGCTCTACAACGTCCTTGTTAGTGATGGCGTTGCATAGTCTGTCCACCAGAGGACGCTCTACAGCGTCCCTGTTAGTGATGGTGTTGCATAGTCTGTCCACCAGAGGACGCTCTACAACGTCCCTGTTAGTGATGACGTTGCATAGTCTGTCCACCAGAGGACGCTCTACAACGTCCCTGTTAGTGATGACGTTGCATAGTCTGTCCCTCAGAGGACGCTCTACAACGTCCCCGTTAGTGATGGTGTTGCATAGTCTGTCCACCAGAGGACGCTCTACAACGTCCCTGTTAGTGATGACGTTGCATAGTCTGTCCACCAGAGGACGCTCTACAACGTCTTTAAGTTTCATATCTTAATTTTGTTTATCAGAACTTTAATATATTTTGATGTTCTGTTTATGTTTGTTACGCATTTCGGGATATTTTTTTTCATATATCGGCATATTGTATTTTTAAATATTTGTGTCGGTCCGGCTCTACTTGAGTTGGGAGACGTGAAGATGTCTCATGTCGTCTTTTTGTTTCCAGGACGACGAGCAACATGAGCAAGGTGTTCTGTCCTCACTGTGGAAACAAGACTTTGAAGAAGGTTGCCGTGACGATCACGGAGGACGGCAGCGTGCACATGCACTTCTCCAAAAACCCCAAAGTCCTCAACGCCAGGGGACTGAGGGTGAGACACGCACGCTCACAGACAGAGAGACAGTTAGACAGACAGAGACAGACGGACAGGCAAACAGTTAGAGACAGAAACCCAGACAGTTAGAGACAGACAGTGAGAGACAGGCAGAGGCACAGAGAGACAGTTAGAGACACAGACAGACAGAGACCGTAACAGTTAGAGACACAGACACTTAGAGACAGACACACAGTTAGGCACAGAGAGACAGTTAGAGACACAGAGAGACAGTGACAGACAGTTAGAGACAGAGACCCAGACAGGCAGACAGTAGACAGAACAGAGACAGAGAGACAGTTAGAGACAGAGACAGAAACAGTTAGAGACACAGACAGAGACCCAGTAACGGACAGTTAGAGACACAGACCCAGAGAGACAGTTAGAGACAGACAGACTCCCTCCCTGTACTAACGTGTCTCTGTGTGTCCCAGCACTCCCTCCCGCTGCCCCGCGGGGGGAAGCACAGCAACAACCCCCAGCTGGTGGAGGACCAGAGCTTCCCCCAGCAGAGACTGTCCCGCAAGGCGCGCCAGAAGACGGACGTCTTCGACCCGGACTACGTGGCCGGGACGTCCCCGTTCTGCCAGAACGACGTCTACAGCCGCGCCGCCAACCTCAACATCAGGGACGGGCAGGGCGGGGGGGGCCGGCGGCGCTCCAACCCCAACGCCACGCACAAGAAGACAGTTAGGAAGAAGTGAGACAGGAAGACAGACAGTTAGAGAGACACACAGAGACACAGACAGCCAGACGCAGACAGAGACACAGTTAGAGAAACACACAGAGACACAGACAGCCAGACGCAGACAGAGACACAGTTAGAGAGACACACAGAGACACAGACAGCCAGACGCAGACAGAGACACAGTTAGAGAGACACAGACAGTTTTGACACCCACCAGGCGCTCCAACGCCATGCACAAGAAGACGGTTAGGAAGAAGTGAGACAGGAAGACAGTTACAGACGTCCACCAGGTACCCCAACACCAACGCCATGCATAAGAAGTGAGACAGGTAGAGACGCAGACAGAAGTTTGTCAAAAAGAAGTGAAACACATTGGACGTACAGCCGCATGTTTGAGTCCCTAACCAGCAGCTTCCCTCTCTGAATGTAATGATTCTCCCAATAAATATTAAAACAGCTGTTAGACGGCGCCCCCCCCCTCGTCATATTTTCAGCTGTCGTGTCAAATAGAGCCCTAAAATGGGCAAAAATTAATTAAAATAAACATATTGCAGCTTTGTGTGTGTGCTCTACTTGATTTAATGTTTTTAGAGTCAAATGAATCAGAGGGTTCAAATTCACTAAACAACCAAAATGGACATTTTCCTTTATCATCTCTCTCTTTTACCAAAAAATAATCTTGAAGTTATGAAGAGGCTGAAAGCTCAGACTCTAGTCCAGAGAAAAGTCTTCGTCCTCAGAGTCTGTGCGAGCGGCCGGGGGGGCCGGCGCCGTCTCGGGGCGCCCGTCCTCCGCCGGGACACCCAGATCGCTTTCCTCTTCTTTGAGTTGCGAGTCAGACGCCGGGCGGCCGAGGACGCCAGCAACATCAAGCCCTGGCGGAAGGACGGCGGGGACGTCCTTAGGCTGCAGGACATCTAGAGGCTGGAGGACGGCGGGGACGTCCAGAGGCTGCAGGACATCTAGAGGCTGCGGGACGTCCGGCGGCAGCGCTAACGTCTCTCTCGGCGGCAGCAGGACATCCAGAGACTGGAGGACGGCGTCCACGTCGATGCAGCCCAGACCGCCGTACCGGTGCAGCTGGGTCGCAGGGACTCCTGCAGAGATAGAGGTCAGAGGTCAACATGGCCCGGGGGGGCGGGGCATATAACAACCTTAGGCTTAGAGAAAGAAAATCTCCTTGAAACAAGAGACAAAAACCTCAAAAAGGCTCCAAAGGACGAGAACAACTTTAAAATGTGTCAAAAACAAGTGGATGTGTTAGCCTGTGTGTGTGTGTTAGCGTGAGTTAGCCTGTGTGTGTGTGTTAGCGTGAGTTAGCCTGTGTGTGTGTGTTAGCGTGAGTTAGCCTGTGTGTGTGTTAGCCTGTGTGTGTGTTAGCGTGAGTTAGCCTGTGTGTGTTAGTGTGTCGGCTCCCGCCAGGTGAGTGTGTGTGTTATTGTGTGTGTGCGTGAGTTAGCTTGTGTGTGTGTGTGTGTGTGTTAGTGTGTCGGCTCCCGCCAGGTGAGTGTGTGTGTTATTGTGTGTGTGCGTGAGTTAGCCTGTGTGTGTGTGTGTGTGTGTGTTAGTGTGTCGGCTCCCGCCAGGTGAGTGTGTGTGTTATTGTGTGTGTGTGTGCCTCACCCAGGATGAGTGCGAGCTGGGCGGGGGGAACAGCGCCTGCAGGCAGCGGTTGAGGAACGGCAGCAGGTCGTCGCCGTAGCAACGGCAGAAGAGAACGAACAGCTGTTCCTCCCGGGCGCTGAACGCCGCCGCCTCAGCACGGTGGAACGCCACGATCTGACGGGTCACCTGAGGAGACAACACACGTCCACACACACACACCTGGAGAGACAACACACGTCACACACACACACACACACACCTGGAGGACACAACACACGTCACACACACACACACACACCTGGAGGAGACAACACACGTCACACACAACTGGAGGAGACAACACACGTCACACACAACTGGAGGAGACAACACACGTCACACACACCTGGAGGAGACAACACACGTCACACACACACCTGGAGGAGACAACACACGTCACACACACACACACACACACACACACACACACACCTGGAGGAGACAACACACGTCACACACACCTGGAGGAGACAACACACGTCACACACACCTGGAGGAGACAACACACGTCACACACCTGGAGGAGACAACACACGTCACACACACACACCTGGAGGAGACAACACACGTCACACACACCTGGAGGAGACCACACACGTCACACACACCTGGAGGAGACCACACACGTCACACACACACACACACACACACCTGGAGGAGACCACACACGTCACACACACACCTGGAGGAGACAACACACGTCACACACACACCTGGAGGAGACAACACACGTCACACACACACACACCTGGAGGAGACAACACACGTCACACACCTGGAGGAGACCACACACGTCACACACACACACACACCTGGAGGAGACCACACACGTCACACACACACACACACCTGGAGGAGACAACACACGTCACACACACACACCTGGAGGAGACAACACACGTCACACACACACACCTGGAGGAGACAACACACGTCACACACACACCTGGAGGAGACAACACACGTCACACACACACCTGGAGGAGACAACACACGTCACACACACACACACACACACCTGGAGGAGACAACACACGTCACACACACACACACCTGGAGGAGACAACACACGTCACACAGACACCTGGAGGAGACAACACACGTCACACACACACCTGGAGGAGACAACACACGTCACACACACACACCTGGAGGAGACAACACACGTCACACACACACACCTGGAGGAGACAACACACGTCACACAGACACCTGGAGGAGACAACACACGTCACACACACCTGGAGGAGACAACACACGTCACACACACACACACACACACCTGGAGGAGACAACACACGTCACATCAAACACCTGGTGCATTAGCATGTGTGTTAGCGTGCGTCCGTCCTACCGTCTTCAGGGCGTCCTGCAGCCGCGCAGTGACGTCCTGCGCCAGCCCGACGGGGCAGCAGAGCCGCAGGTCGTTGAAGGCGGCCAGGACGTTGTTGAGGAAGCAGGCCAGCGGCTGGAAGTCCAGCAGAGCCATGGGGGGCTGCAGGGCGCCGGGCGCCGCGGGGGGCGCGCCCCCGCCCAGCACGGCCGGCAGGGCGACGAGCGCGTACACGTTCATGTCCTCCTGGAACGAGTCGGCCGCCTCCCGCACCGCGCGGCCGAACGTCTCCGCCGCCACGCGCTGGAACATGGGCGCCAGCACGCCGCGGAAGTCGGCGCCGACGCGGCTGAAGGACAGGCCGAAGTACATGACCTGGCCCAGCAGGGAGTCCAGGCGGCCCCCCACGCCGCGCTGCAGGTCCCGCTCCAGGGTCGCCAGGAACTCCGCCACCTGCCGGGAGGACAACACTGTTAGTTACACACACACACACACACACACACACACACACACACACACGCTAACACACACACACACACACACACACGCACGCACGCTAACACACACACGCCAGGAGAACAACAACACTAATGTTAGTGTCTCTCACA
>CM057237.1:38625910-38672005 GCA_029931835.1 Etheostoma nigrum
ACATACTTCTATACTATAACTTTAAGAATCATTTTAATCCCATTTAGGCTGATTCTGGGGCATTTGTCCGGATCAATGCCCGTCCGTCTCTCTCGTCCTCGTCCTCATCCGTGCGTCCAGGCCATGCAGTGATTTCGACAGCTCCTCGACCTTCGCTGCCAGTCCGGCGGTTACCCGTAGCAACGCCACCAGCTGACCCCCGATGGCGTCCAGCGTCCTCAGCGTCTCCACGGCCCGGTCTGAGATGTTACGGGTCACTTCCCAGTCCTGGTCAGCCCTCTGCTGTAAAGCCTTCAGGTCGAGGGTCGAGGGTTCGATTCCCTTGTCCTCCTGAGAGAGCTGTGTTTGACTTGGGACACAAAACTAAATCCTGTAACTGGGTGCTGGTTTTAGACATACTATGACTTCTTAATCTCCTTTTAGACATACTTATATATGATTTTCATCACTTTTTAATTACTTTTTAAAACGTTTTTATGACTTTATGACTTTTTAAACTTTGTAGTGACTTTTTACAACGTTTTTAGGACTTTTTTAAAACTTAATAACTTTTTTAAACTTAATGACTTTTTAAAACAGTTATGACTTTTTAAAACTGTTTAATGACTTTTTAAAACGTTTTTATGACTTTTTAATGACTTTCTTAAACTTTGACTTTTTAATGATTTTTTAAAACTTTTTAATGACTTTTTAATGACTTTTTTTTAAATGTTTTATGACTTTTTAAACGTTTTTATGACTTTTTAAAACTTTTTTATGACTTTTTTAAACTTTTTAATGACTTTTTTAAAACTTTTTATGACTTTTTGAAACTTAATGACTTTGTTGACATATTCTATTTTATTCTATGACCAACAATGTAAAGATGACTTTTTATGATTCTGTACTATGACTTCATCACTTTTTAAAGCACACTGACCGACTCTGGCTGAGAGCATGGAGTAGCTCCGAGGTGGAAGGGTTACTGGTCTGGAAGGCGGGACTGGAACCTGGAACCTTCCTCAGGTGATCACCTGTCAGTCAGTCAGGCGGCTGATTGGCTGCGAGGCGGCTGATTGGCTGCGAGGCGGCTGATTGGCTGCGAGGCGGCTGATTGGCTGCTATCTCCTCCAGAGTCTTGACCTCCTGTCGTCCTCGGGTCAAATCTGACCCGCTCTCAAAAAGTCTCTGTAGGAGTTTTATTTAATTCATAGCATTTTAAGAAAGAAAAAAGATTTAAGAACACTGAGAAAAGGGAGAGAAATATAGGGGAAAACAACAAAAATGTCCCGAAAAACGCAGAAATAGTCGACTAAGACGTAAAAAGTGAGAAAGAACTTCGGGAAAAGTTAGAAAATGTCAAAATGTGACGACAAATGTCGAAGAAAGTTTTAAAAACTTTAAAAACAACAAAAAAACGTCCAAAAAACGCAGAAATAGTCGACTAAGACGTAAAAAGTGAGAAAGAACTTCGGGAAAAGTTAGAAAACGTCAAAATGTGACGACAAATGTCGAAGAAAGTTTTAAAAACTTTAAAAACAACAAAAAAACGTCCAAAAAACGCAGAAATAGTCGACTAAGACGTAAAAAGTGAGAAAGAACTTCGGGAAAAGTTAGAAAATGTCAAAAAGTGACGACAAATGTCGAAGAAAGCTTCAAAAACTTTAAAAACAACAAAAAAACGTCCAAAAAACGCAGAAATAGTCGATAAAGACGTAAAAAGTGAGAAAGAACTTCGGGAAAAGTTAGAAAACGTCAAAAAGTGACGACAAATGTCGAAGAAAGCTTCAAAAACTTTAAAAACAACAAAAAAACGTCCAAAAAACGCAGAAATAGTCGATAAAGACGTAAAAAGTGAGCAGTCGCGTCGTGTACGCGTCACTAACGCCAACATTTCACCGCTAGCGTCACAATAAACCGTTTTTTAGCCTTTTGGACACATTTGAGATCGTTTTTAATCACTTTTTGATGATTTTACGACAATGTTTTTAAAGTCACGTCGCCATGACGCTGCCGGTATAAAATAAGACTTCTTTTAATCCATACATGTACAACTTTATTTAAATAAACAGTATGAACAGTACATTTAAAATAGAGCGTCCTATTGTCTGAACATTAGAAAAAGTAGAAAAGGAAAAATATTTAAACCTCATCAGAAAATGTGTGTGTGTGTGTGTATGTGTCTCTCTGTGTGTGTGTATGTGTCTCTCTGTGTCTGTGTGTGTGTTTGTGTGTATGTGTCTCTGTGTGTGTGTCTGTGTGTGTGTGTGTGTGTGTATGTGTGTGTGTGTGTGTGTATGTGTGTGTGTCAGCTCTAGCCACGGAAAAGAAATAAGAGGAGCTATCCGGCCAATCACAACAGCTGGTCAGTCTGACATCATGTTGCCTGAGCTCATTAATATTCATGAGCTGGGTAAAGGATGCTGATAGCCGGCCCATCTGGGGTTACATGTGCAGTGACGGGAGACTCCAGCGGGACGTGATGTGGTCTCTACGGAGCTTTTAGAAGGGCTGATGGAGGATTTAAAGGCTTCTGGGTCTCCTGTTTCCTGTCTTAATCCTAAGATAAGTTAACAGACAGGGTTGGTGGGAAAATATGGGAGTGGCAGATGTCACTCACCAGCCAAAAAAAACCCAAAGGTGAACTGTTGGGTGCCTAATATTATAATTAATACTATTAATAATTATAATATAATTATAATTAATAGACTTTTGGCTGGTGGACACAAAGTTCATTTTGAAGCCTGACTGCAGACACTCTTTAAAGGGAGAGTTTTAGTGCTCAAAGTGAAATCATTAAGTTAGGGTTAGGCTAACCCCCCCTAACCCTTAGTGTTAGCCTAACCATAAGGTTAGGGTTAGGCTAACCCCCCCTAACCCTTAGTGTTAGCCTAACCATAAGGTTTGGGGTTAGGCTAACCCCCCCTAACCCTTAGTGTTAGCCTAACCATAAGGTTAGGGTTAGGCTAACCCCCCCTAACCCTTAGCGTTAGCCTAACCATAAGGTTTAGGGTTAGGCTAACCCCCCTAACCCTTAGTGTTAGCCTAACCATAAGGTTAGGGTTAGGCTAACCCCCCCTAACCCTTAGTGTTAGCCTAACCCTAAGGGTTTAGGTTAGGCTAACCCCCCTAACCCTTAGTGTTAGCCTAACCATAAGGTTTAGGGTTAGGCTAACCCCCCCTAACCCTTAGTGTTAGCCTAACCATAAGGTTTAGGGTTAGGCTAACCCCCCCAACCCTTAGTGTTAGCCTAACCATAAGGTTTGGGGTTAGGCTAACCCCCCCTAACCCTTAGTGTTAGCCTAACCATAAGGTTTAGGGTTAGGCTAACCCCCCCTAACCCTTAGTGTTAGCCTAACCATAAGGTTTAGGGTTAGGCTAACCCCCCCAACCCTTAGTGTTAGCCTAACCATAAGGTTTGGGTTAGGCTAACCCCCCTAACCCTTAGTGTTAGCCTAACCATAAGGTTTAGGGTTAGGCTAACACCCCCTAACCCTTAGTGTTAGCCTAACCATAAGGTTTAGGGTTAGGCTAACCCCCCCAACCCTTAGTGTTAGCCTAACCATAAGGTTTAGGGTTAGGCTAACACCCCCTAACCCTTAGTGTTAGCCTAACCATAAGGTTTAGGGTTAGGCTAACACCCCCTAACCCTTAGTGTTAGCCTATTAGCGGTATTGATGCAGTATTACCACTGAAAATATCGCGGTACTACGCTGTTTCCATTTTTTCGGTAATGTTGTGCTCGGGGTTAGCTGCCTGGAAGGCGACGCTGGGGGCAAAACACCCTGGGTCGGGAGGAGAGCCCACAGTCGGACTGAGGTACATAATCCCCCCCCCCACCCCCCCCGGTCTTGTCGAGGCTCTTTGTCCAATCACTGTTCAGCGTTAAAGGAACACTATGCGGCCTCTGGATTGGCCGGCATGGCCGCCGCCGCTCTCCTGTGATTGGGAGATCTCCTCAAAGTGTCCGAGAAGATGAACATCCTTAAAACAACAACACCTCCTTCTTCCAGCGAGGCCTCGATCACCAAGGTTCAGTCCGCGTGCTGATTGGCCGATGCGTCTCAGAGCGAGTCGTCGAGCGGCGCCAGGAGCAGCTGCAGCTCTTTGAAGGTGCTGCCATGGCGACCGATTTGCGTCGCCTTGTTCTTCACCATGGTGGTCAGGTTCTTCAGCTGCTTGCAGCACGCTCGGCACTTCAGGTGTCTACGGCAACGCAGACGACATCATCAGCGACATCAGACACAAACAACATCAGACAAAAATGACATCATCAACGACATCAGACAAACTTTAGATTTTCTGCCTTTTTTGCTGAAATTTTAAGAATTCTTCTGCCTTTTTTTTTACTGAAATTTTAAGATTTTTTTCTGCCTTTTTCGCTGAAATAGCAAGAATTTTTCTGCCTTTTTTCTGAAATTTTAGGGTTTTTTGCTGAAATATAAAAAAATAATTCTGCTTTTTTCTGCTGAAATTTTGAGAATTTTTCCTACCTTTGTTTGCTGAGATTTTAAGATTTCTTTCTGCATTTTTTGCTGAAATGTTAAGATTTTTTTCTGCCTTTTTCGCTGAAATAGCAAGAATTTTTCTGCCTTTTTTCTGAAATTTTAAGTTTTTTTGCTGAAATATAAAAAAATAATTCTGCTTTTTTCTGCTGAAATTTTGAGAATTTTTCCTACCTTTGTTTGCTGAGATTTTAAGATTTCTTTCTGCCTTTTTTTTTACTGAAATTTTAAGATTTTTTTCTGCCTTTTTCGTTGAAATAGCAAGAATTTTTCTGCCTTTTTCGCTGAAATAGCAAGAATTTTTGTTGAAATATAAAAGAATTATTCTGCTTTTTTCTGCTGAAATTTTGAGAATTTTTCCTAACTTTGTTTGCTGAGATTTTAAGATTTCTTTCTGCATTTTTTGCTGAAATTTTAAGATTTTTTCTGCCTGTTTGCTGACATTTTAAGATTCTTTTCAGCATTTTTTGCTGTAATTTTAAGAATTTTTGTGCCTTTTTTACTGAAATTTTAGTCGTTTTTCCAGCATTTTTTGCTGAAATTTTAAGATTTTTTCCATGCTCAAAACAACATGGATAGTCTTTTCCAAGTGTGTGTGTGTGTGGAAGCAACAGAGACACAAAATAACCCCCAAATCCCAGAAGAGATTTCATTTCATAATATGGGCCCTTTAAGGACTTCAGACACAAACACAGTGCTGGTTTGAGATCAGCTGTTGGTCCCGTCTCCATGGCGATATCATGAAGACTCACCGCTCCTCCCGCGTGATGTCGACGCCGACCGACGGCGCCGCCTTCAGCGTGTCCGAGATCAGCGTCCAGAAATGTTTCATGATCAGCTTCAGAGACGTACAGCCCGTCTGAATGTAGCTACACACACACACACACACACACACACACACACACACCACACACAGAGAGAGAGACACACACACACACACACGTGTGTTATTATTATTATTATTATTATTATTATTATAATAATAATAATTAACTGATAGAGACGATAATCATCCCTCACCTCTCATATTTACTCTGCAGCAGCTGGTCGATCTGAGGAAGAATCGTTATGCACAGATCTAGTTTCCATAGCGACCTGAAACAAAAACACATGTCCCTGTTAGTGATGGCATTGCATAGTCTGTCCACCAGAGGACGCTCTGGCAACACAGATCTTTTTTGGGGGGGTCCCTAATACTGTATCTGAAGTCTCTTTTATATAGACCTTAGTGGTCCCTAATACTGTATCTGAAGTCTCTTTATATAGACCTTAGTGGTCCCTAATACTGGATCTGAAGTCTCTTTATATAGACCTTAGTGGTCCCTAATACTGGATCTGAAGTCTCTTTATATAGACCTTAGTGGTCCCTAATACTGGATCTGAAGTCTCTTTATATAGACCTTAGTGGTCCCTAATACTGTATCTGAAGTCTCTTTATATAGACCTTAGTGGTCCCTAATACTGTATCTGAAGTCTCTTTTATATAGACCTTAGTGGTCCCCTAATACTGTATCTGAAGTCTCTTTATATAGACCTTAGTGGTCCCTAATACTGTATCTGAAGTCTCTTTTATATAGACCTTAGTGGTCCCCTAATACTGTATCTGAAGTCTCTTTATATAGACCTTAGTGGTCCCTAATACTGTATCTGAAGTCTCTTTATATAGACCTTAGTGGTCCCCTAATACTGTATCTGAAGTCTCTTTATATAGACCTTAGTGGTCCCTAATACTGTATCTGAAGTCTCTTTATATAGACCTTAGTGGTCCCTAATACTGTATCTGAAGTCTCTTTTATATAGACCTTAGTGGTCCCTAATACTGTATCTGAAGTCTCTTTTATATAGACCTTAGTGGTCCCCTAATACTGTATCTGAAGTCTCTTTATATAGACCTTAGTGGTCCCTAATACTGTATCTGAAGTCTCTTTTATATAGACCTTAGTGGTCCCTAATACTGTATCTGAAGTCTCTTTATATAGACCTTAGTGGTCCCCTAATACTGTATCTGAAGTCTCTTTATATAGACCTTAGTGGTCCCTAATACTGTATCTGAAGTCTCTTTATATAGACCTTAGTGGTCCCTAATACTGTATCTGAAGTCTCTTTTATATAGACCTTAGTGGTCCCCTAATACTGGATCTGAAGTCTCTTTATATAGACCTTAGTGGTCCCCTAATACTGTATCTGAAGTCTCTTTATATAGACCTTAGTGGTCCCCTAATACTGTATCTGAAGTCTCTTTATATAGACCTTAGTGGTCCCCTAATACTGTATCTGAAGTCTCTTTATATAGACCTTAGTGGTCCCTAATACTGTATCTGAAGTCTCTTTATATAGACCTTAGTGGTCCCTAATACTGGATCTGAAGTCTCTTTATATAGACCTTAGTGGTCCCTAATACTGTATCTGAAGTCTCTTTATATAGACCTTAGTGGTCCCTAATACTGGATCTGAAGTCTCTTTATATAGACCTTAGTGGTCCCCTAATACTGTATCTGAAGTCTCTTTATATAGACCTTAGTGGTCCCTAATACTGGATCTGAAGTCTCTTTATATAGACCTTAGTGGTCCCTAATACTGGATCTGAAGTCTCTTTATATAGACCTTAGTGGTCCCCTAATACTGGATCTGAAGTCTCTTTATATAGACCTTAGTGGTCCCCTAATACTGGATCTGAAGTCTCTTTATATAGACCTTAGTGGTCCCCTAATACTGGATCTGAAGTCTCTTTATATAGACCTTAGTGGTCCCCTAATACTGTATCTGAAGTCTCTTTATATAGACCTTAGTGGTCCCTAATACTGTATCTGAAGTCTCTTTATATAGACCTTAGTGGTCCCTAATACTGGATCTGAAGTCTCTTTATATAGACCTTAGTGGTCCCCTAATACTGTATCTGAAGTCTCTTTATATAGACCTTAGTGGTCCCTAATACTGGATCTGAAGTCTCTTTATATAGACCTTAGTGGTCCCTAATACTGGATCTGAAGTCTCTTTATATAGACCTTAGTGGTCCCCTAATACTGGATCTGAAGTCTCTTTATATAGACCTTAGTGGTCCCCTAATACTGGATCTGAAGTCTCTTTATATAGACCTTAGTGGTCCCCTAATACTGGATCTGAAGTCTCTTTATATAGTTGACATTTTATATAAAATGACCAACGTGACTCACGGTTGAGAGTTGATGATGTTGAGGATGTCCACGACGATGGACAGGTCGTTCATGGAGACAGCCGTGTCCATGGCGTTCTGCAGAGAGACAGCAAGCGTTACTTAAATACTTAAGGTATCAGCGCCGCTTTCTGATTGGCTGCTGAATGACAACAGGTGGAAACAACGCTGACCGCATGTATGGTGTGGAGTGAGAGTTGTGTGTGTAATATGAAGCGTCAGACTGTCGGAGTTGTTAGAAAGTTCAGTTCATTTGGCCTTGTCCTTGAGGAGAAAAAAGAACATTGATAGAAGACAACATGGAGACAATATGAGGTCAACATGAGGGCAACATGGGGACAACATGGGGGAAACATGGGGCAACATGGGGGCAACATGAAGGCAACATGAGGACAACATGAAGGCAACATGAAGGCAACATGACAGCAACATGAGGACAACACGGGGACAACATGAAGGCAACATGAGGACAACATGAAGACAACATGAAGACAACATGAAGACAACATGAAGACAACATGAAGACAACATGAAGGCAACATGAAGGCAACATGAGGACAACATGAGGACAACATGAAGACAACATGAAGACAACATGAAGACAACATGAAGACAACATGAAGACAACATGAAGACAACATGAAGACAACATGAAGACAACATGAAGGCAACATGAAGGCAACATGAAGGCAACATGAGGACAACATGAGGACAACATGAAGACAACATGAAGACAACATGAAGACAACATGAAGGCAACATGGGGGCAACATGAAGACAACATGAGGACAACATGAAGGCAACATGAAGGCAACATGAAGGCAACATGAGGACAACATGAAGACAACATGAAGACAACATGAAGACAACATGAAGGCAACATGAGGACAACATGAGGACAACATGAAGACAACATGAAGACAACATGAGGGCAACATGAAGGCAACATGGGGGCAACATGAAGACAACATGAGGGCAACATGAGGACAACATGAAGACAACATGAAGACAACATGAAGACAACATGAAGGCAACATGAGGACAACATGAAGGCAACATGGGGGCAACATGAAGACAACATGAAGACAACATGAAGGCAACATGAGGACAACATGAAGGCAACATGAGGGCAACATGAAGACAACATGAAGGCAACATGAGGACAACATGAAGGCAACATGGGGACAACATGAAGACAACATGAAGGCAACATGAGGACAACATGAAGGCAACATGGGGACAACATGAAGACAACATGAAGGCAACATGAGGACAACATGAGGACAACATGAAGACAACATGAGGACAACATGAAGGCAACATGGGGGCAACATGAAGACAACATGAGGACAACATGAGGACAACATGAAGACAACATGAAGACAACATGAAGGCAACATGAGGACAACATGAAGGCAACATGAGGACAACATGAAGGCAACATGAGGGCAACATGAAGACAACATGAAGGCAACATGAGGACAACATGAAGGCAACATGGGGGCAACATGAAGGCAACATGAAGGCAACATGAAGGCAACATGAGGACAACATGAAGGCAACATGAAGGCAACATGAGGACAACATGAAGGCAACATGGGGGCAACATGAAGGCAACATGAAGGCAACATGAAGGCAACATGAAGGCAACATGAGGACAACATGAAGGCAACATGAAGGCAACATGAAGACAACATGAAGGCAACATGAGGACAACATGAAGGCAACATGAAGGCAACATGAAGGCAACATGAGGGCAACATGGGGGCAACATGAGGACAACATGAAGGCAACATGAGGGCAACATGAAGACAACATGAAGGCAACATGAGGACAACATGAAGGCAACATGAGGACAACATGAAGGCAACATGAGGGCAACATGAAGACAACATGAAGGCAACATGAGGACAACATGAAGGCAACATGGGGGCAACATGAAGACAACATGAAGGCAACATGAGGACAACATGAAGGCAACATGAAGGCAACATGAAGGCAACATGAGGGCAACATGAAGGCAACATGAGGACAACATGAAGGCAACATGAGGACAACATGAAGGCAACATGAAGGCAACATGGGGGCAACATGAAGACAACATGGGGACAACATGGGGACAACATGAAGGCAACATGAGGGCAACATGGGGGCAACATGAGGGCAACATGAGGGCAACATGAAGGCAACATGGGGGCAACATGAAGGCAACATGAGGGCAACATGAGGGCAACATGGGGACAACATGAAGGCAACATGAAGGCAACATGACAGCAACATGAGGACAACACGGGGACAACATGAAGACAACATGAGGACAGCATGAGGGTTTTCGCCAATCTTTGGATACTTCCACCCTCATGTTGACCTCGGGTCAAATTGACCCGTTTTCCTATATCAATGTTCTTTTTAACTACCCCTAATACCGAGATAACAACCCCCCTCCCTGCGGACCGAGCTACCCCCCTAGTGGTCTCACCTTGATGTCCTCTCTGGCCCACACGCCTCGGACCGTCTCCAGGTTCTTGTGTCGGTTGCGCAGCATCACACACATGGTGTCGTGTCCCTTCCTCAGCTGAGACAGAGCCTCGTCGTCGCTCAGCGCGCCGGCTCGGTTGTTGGGGGAGGTCTGAAGATGGAGTCCACACACACACACACACACACACCCACACCACACACACACACACACACACCCACACACCCACCCACACACACACACACACACCACACACACACACACACACACACACACACACACACACACACACACACACACACACACACTTTAAAATGGAACATTATGATGTGTAATGTCTTGTTTAATGTAATTTGAACTACACACACATGCTCAGGACCTATTCATGCACTAGCGGAGAGATGTCGGGGGGGGGGGGGGGGGGGCAGTGCCCAGGAGCTACCATTCCACACTGCTTTCAGGGATTTGAACATGCGACCCTGTGGGACTGAGATACTGCCACCCCCCCCCCCAACTTTACTTAACTAGAGTTGTTAATTGTAAGAAAAAGGGAGTCCCAGTTTAGCTGCGTTTACGTTACAGGAGGGATAGGGTTGGGGTAGGTGGTGTTGTGTGTGTGTGTAAGTGTGTGTGTGTGTGTTTGTGTCTGAGTGTGTGTGTGTGTGGGCATGTGTGTGTGTGGCCATATGTGTGCGTGTATGTTGGCGTGTGTGTGTTTGTGTCTGAGTGTGTGTGTGTGTGGGCATGTGTGTGTGTGGCCATATGTGTGCGTGTATGTTGGCGTGTGTGTGTTTGTGTCTGAGTGTGTGTGTGTGTGGGCATGTGTGTGTGTGGCCATATGTGTGCGTTTGTGTGTGTGTGTATGTTGGCGTGTGGGCGTGTGTGTGTCTGAGCATGTGTGTGTGTGTGTGAGGGCATGTGAGTGTATGTGTGTATGTGTGTGTGTGTCTGAGCGTGTATGTTGGCGCGTGTGTGTGTGTGTGTGCATTGGCGCGTGTGTGTCTGTGTGTGTGTCTGAGCGTGTATGCGTGTGTGCGTGTATGTTGGCGTGTGTGCGTGTGACGACTTCCATTTCTCGATCCAGACCCTAAATCCTTCAGATCCAGACCCTGAATCCTTCAGTCCCTGAATCCTTCAGTCCCTGAATCCTCCAGATCCGGGTCTGGATCTCCAGGACAACTTTAACATGAAATCTCATAAAGTCTCACAGGCAGGAAGTCGGCCACATTCAGCCCGATGGGCTCGGTCCTGTTGCTGAGGAAGATTTGAGGTTGTGGTTTAGGCGTCGCCGTGGTGACGGGGGGCTGAGGAGGAGGACAGGGGGCCGTGGGATTGGAGGAGGCCTGGCCCCCGGCTGAGGGGGGTGGCCGCTTGGCACAGGAGACCACTGTAGGCTCCACCCTCTGGACGGGGGTGGAGGAGGCCAGCGGGGGGGCCTGAAAGAAAGACAGACAGACACACACAGACGCACACACACACACACACACAAAGACAGACAGACACACACGCCGACACAGAAACACACACACACACACACACACAGATAGACGCACACACACACACACAGACACACACAGACACAGACGCACACACACACAGACGCACACACACACACGCCCACATAGACACACACACACACACGTATGTTAACATAAAGAATGAAGGCATGTTTCTCATGTCAGAGACAGACGGCTGGTGCATTCACTGACCTGCAGCTTTTCAGGAAAAGGGGAAATGTCCTTTAGCTGACGGCCAACTGCTACAACGGTGTCTAAGAGACAGAAAAAACAGACAACAGTCTTCATTGTGTCCTCCGTCCCTTACTTAGTGATGAGGCTGCGATGGACTCACCGTCCTCTGGAGGAGCAGGGAAGGGCTCCGAAATCTTGGGAGGAGTCCGCGCTGGAAGAGAGAAACCAGCTCATAACGACGACTTACCGTAAATAACCTAAAAGACACAAAGTCTGTGTACCGTAAATAACCTAAAAGACACAAAGTCTGTGTACCGTAAATAACCTAAAAGACACCAATTCTGCGTAATTTCATTACAGTGCAATATTGATTTCAAAAGTCCTGAGTATTAAAAAACTATATTTTAGCATAACCCTTCATCTTTCTTCCTATCTTCCCCCCCCTCTCTTCTTCTTCTGCACTACTTTTATTTTATACATTTTATGTTCCGTGTTGACACTGTAAAGGTTTTGCTTCAATCTCGTTGCACAGGTGCTGCAATTATAATGACAATAAAGGCGTTCTATATCTATTTTAAATAAGAAGGAAAACAAATGTGTGTAAGTGAAGGGGTGTAAGTGTAGGGGTGTAAGTGAAGGGGTGTAGGGGTGCAAGTGTAGGGGTGCAAGTGTAGGGGTGTAAGTGTAGGGGTGTAAGTGAAGGGGTGTAAGTGAAGGGGTGTAAGTGAAGGGGTGTAAGTGAAGGGGTGTAAGTGAAGGGATGTAAGTGAAGGGGTGTAAGTGAAGGGATGTAAGTGAAGGGGTGTAAGTGTAGGGGTGTAAGTGAAGGGGTGTAAGTGAAGGGGTGTAAGTGAAGGGGTGTAAGTGAAGGGGTGTAAGTGAAGGGGTGTAAGTGAAGGGATGTAAGTGAAGGGGTGTAAGTGAAGGGGTGTAAGTGAAGGGGTGTAAGTGAAGGGATGTAAGTGAAGGGGTGTAAGTGAAGGGGTGTAAGTGAAGGGATGTAAGTGAAGGGGTGTAAGTGAAGGGATGTAAGTGAAGGGATGTAAGTGAAGGGGTGTAAGTGAAGGGATGTAAGTGAAGGGGTGTAAGTGAAGGGGTGTAAGTGAAGGGGTGTAAGTGTAGGGGTGTAGGGGTGTAAGTGTAGGGGTGTAAGTGAAGGGGTGTAAGTGAAGGGGTGTAAGTGAAGGGGTGTAAGTGAAGGGGTGTAAGTGTAGGGGTGTAGGGGTGTAAGTGTAGGGGTGTAAGTGAAGGGGTGTAGGGGTGCAAGTGTAGGGGTGCAAGTGTAGGGGTGTAAGTGAAGGGGTGTAAGTGAAGGGGTGTAAGTGAAGGGGTGTAAGTGAAGGGATGTAAGTGAAGGGGTGTAAGTGAAGGGGTGTAAGTGAAGGGGTGTAAGTGAAGGGGTGTAAGTGAAGGGGTGTAAGTGAAGGGGTGTAAGTGAAGGGATGTAAGTGAAGGGGTGTAAGTGAAGGGGTGTAAGTGAAGGGGTGTAAGTGAAGGGGTGTAAGTGAAGGGTGTAAGTGAAGGGATGTAAGTGAAGGGGTGTAAGTGAAGGGGTGTAAGTGAAGGGGTGTAAGTGAAGGGGTGTAAGTGAAGGGGTGTAAGTGAAGGGGTGTAAGTGAAGGGGTGTAAGTGAAGGGGTGTAAGTGTAGGGGTGTAGGGGTGTAAGTGTAGGGGTGTAAGTGAAGGGGTGTAAGTGAAGGGGTGTAAGTGAAGGGGTGTAAGTGAAGGGGTGTAAGTGTAGGGGTGTAGGGCTGTAAGTGTAGGGGTGTAGGGGTGTAAGTGAAGGGGTGTAGGGGTGCAAGTGTAGGGGTGCAAGTGTAGGGGTGTAAGTGAAGGGGTGTAAGTGAAGGGGTGTAAGTGAAGGGGTGTAAGTGAAGGGATGTAAGTGAAGGGGTGTAAGTGAAGGGGTGTAAGTGAAGGGGTGTAAGTGAAGGGGTGTAAGTGAAGGGGTGTAAGTGAAGGGGTGTAAGTGAAGGGATGTAAGTGAAGGGGTGTAAGTGAAGGGGTGTAAGTGAAGGGGTGTAAGTGAAGGGGTGTAAGTGAAGGGATGTAAGTGAAGGGGTGTAAGTGAAGGGATGTAAGTGAAGGGGTGAGGCCGACGGCGACCTACAGATGGCGTTCTTCGGCTGGAAGATCTCCTTGAAGTCTTCTGCGCTGTGGATTTCAGCCGACGACAGTTTCTCGTCCGCCTCGTCCTCGCTGGGGCTCCGCCTCTCGCCTTCGGGGCTCCGCCTATCAGCCTCAGAACTCTGCTTCACCCTGATGACATCACAACACTGGACTGAGTGACATCACCACGTGGTGTATTTTATTCAGAAATCAAGGAAATGTTATTTTAGGTTAATCATTACTTATTTTGCACTTCTTTGGAAGATTAATACTATTAAGTGGGCGTGTGTGTGGATGTTTGTGTGTGTGTATGTCTATGTGTGGGCGTGTTTGTCTGTGTGTGGGCGTGTGTTTCTGTGTATGTTTGAGCCTGTGTGTGTGTGTATGTGTGTGTGTATGTTTGAGCCTGTGTGTGTGTGTGTGTGTATGTGTGGGCGTGTGTTTGTGTGTATGTTTGAGCCTGTGTGTGTGTGTGTGTGTGTATGTTTGAGCCTGTGTGTGTATGAATGTGTGTGTGTATGTTTGAGCCTGTGTGTGTATGAATGTGTGTGTGTATGTTTGAGCCTGTGTGTGTGTGTGTGTATGTATGTGTGTGTGTGTGTGTGTTTGAGCCTGTGTGTGTGTGTGTGTGTATATTTGGGCGTGTGTGTGTGTCTGTATGTGTGTGTATATGTTTGTGTGTGTGTGTGTTTGAGCCTGTGTATGTGTGTGTGTATGTGTGTGTATGTTTGTGTGTGTGTGTTTGTTTGAGCCTGTGTGTGTGTGTGTGTGTGTGTGTTGCATAGTCTGTCCACCAGAGGACGCTCTACAACGTCCCTGTTAGTGTTGACTACAAATAACTAATATTAGGGGAATCTGTTTGTGTTTTCTAACACGTTTCTGGATTTATTTTGAATATATATCGGCCGATATATCGGCCGATATATCGGATTTTTAAATAACCAAATATTTGCCTGGGTCTTAAAAAGCCTTTATCTTCGGGCTCTATCTGGCTGATTCTGCAATACCTCTGCGAGCTGCAGGTGGTTGTGGGTCTCTCGTAGTTCCTGCGCAGCGCGGCTCCTTTGGGGTCCTTTGGCTCCGCGAGCGGCTGGTTGTCCCGGATGATTCCCTGGATCATGGAGCCGCCGCTCTTCTTCACGCGCTTCAGATCCACCACGTAGGACGACACGCTGGACAGCTGGTGAGACACTCCGATCTGAAGGGCCCAGGAGACACAAGGAGGGGTTAGAGTTCTCAGGGCTTTTCATATTTAACAGTATAGTAAACAGCAGATACACACCAGCTGCTGGTTGCAGACTGCCAGGTCGGAGACCTTCCCCCAGCCCACCGGCACCACGTCGAAGCAGCGGTCGGGCTCCCAGCCATAGATCCGCAGAGAGTCTGTGGACCCGCTGTACAGACAGCTGCCGTCCGAGCTGAAGAACACACACCTGAACAGACAGGGGACACATCAATGAGGTGATGAAAGGGACGCATCACCTCAATGGCAGTCTCCCTGAATAAAATTAGCACAAGACTTTTATTTTGAAAAAAAAAAAAACAGCTAGAAATCGTGGAACTGTAGTTTTATGAGTATGTGTGAAGCCCTTTAAAGGCTCTGCTGGGTGTCTATGAGTGTGTGTGTGGCCCTTTAAAGGCTCTGCTGGGTGTCTATGAGTGTGTGTGGCCCTTTAAGGCTCTGCTGGGTGTCTATGAGTGTGTGTGGCCCTTTAAGGCTCTGCTGGGTGTCTATGAGTGTGTGTGGCCCTTTAAGGCTCTGCTGGGTGTCTATGAGTGTGTGTGGCCCTTTAAGGCTCTGCTGGGTGTCTATGTGTGTGTGGCCCTTTAAGGCTCTGCTGGGTGTCTATGAGTGTGTGTGGCCCTTTAAGGCTCTGCTGGGTGTCTATGAGTGTGTGTGTGGCCCTTTAAGGCTCTGCTGGGTGTCTATGAGTGTGTGTGTGGCCCTTTAAGGCTCTGCTGGGTGTCTATGAGTGTGTGTGGCCCTTTAAGGCTCTGCTGGGTGTCTATGAGTGTGTGTGGCCCTTTAAGGCTCTGCTGGGTGTCTATGAGTGTGTGTGGCCCTTTAAGGCTCTGCTGGGTGTCTATGAGTGTGTGTTGCAACATGCTGTCCAAGCTGCAGCTCTGTGCTGAGGAGACTCACCTCACCGGAGTGGTGTCTCCCTCCAGCGAGCCGATCATCGTGAACTTCTCCAGATCCCACAGCTTGACCGTCCTGCAGACGGAGACACACATGAGACACAAAGAGAGACAGAGAGAGCGAGAGACAGAGAGAGAGACAGAGAGAGAGAGAGAGAGACACAGAGAGACAGACACAGAGAGAGAGACAGAGACACAGAGAGAGAGAGAGACAGACACAGAGAGACAGACACAGAGAGAGTGAGAGAGAGACAGAGAGAGCAAGAGAGAGAGACAGAGACACAGAAAGAGTGAGAGAGAGACAAAGACACAGAGAGAGCGAGAGAGAGAGAGACAGAGAGAGCGAGAGAGAGAGAGAGAGAGACAGAGAGAGAGACAGAGAGAGAGACAGAGAGAGAGTGAGAGAGAGACAGAGAGAGCAAGAGAGAGAGACAGAGACACAGAAAGAGTGAGAGAGAGACAAAGACACAGAGAGAGCGAGAGAGAGAGAGACAGAGAGAGCGAGAGAGAGAGAGAGAGAGAGACAGAGAGAGAGAGACACAAAGAGAGAGACAAAGACACAGAGAGAGAGAGACAGAGACACAGAGAGAGAGAGAGAGACAGAGACACAGAGAGAGAGAGAGAGAAAGACAGAGAGAGCGAGAGAGACAAAGATACAGAGAGAGAGCGAGAGACAAAGAGAGAGAGCGAGACACAGAGAGAGAGAGAGACAGACAGAAACAGAGTGACAGTAATCACTGAGGGGCCAGAGTCTAGAACAGGAGTCCAGGTCCAGGTTCCGTACCGGTCTGCGCTGCCTGAAGCCAGCAGGTACTCGTTGGGGTGAAACTGGACCACGTTGACGGCTGCGGTGTGAGATTTGAACTCGGTGATTGTCTTCCCCTGAGTCAGGTCCCACAGCTGAGAGACAGAGACAGAGACACGGGACACAGCTTAGACGACGTCAAACAAAACAGCAAAACACAGACTTTGCTGGGGACCTCAAATGTCTCGTTATGTCCCCAACTCAAAGACATTCAGCTTCCTGTCCCAGAGGAGAGAGGACACTAGAAGATCTTCACATGTAACAAGATGACATCACACGTAACAAGATGACATCACACGTAACAAGATGACATCACACAAGGGTTTCAGCTTTCTTTGCAGGGAGTGATCAAGACATTCAGCCAGACTGATTTTTAAGGCCGATACGAGGATTTGGTTATTTAAAAATCCGAGATTACATATAAACAACTTACAGAACATAAACACGATTCCCCAACATGAGTTATTTGTAGTTATTTATGAGTTCTCACTAAAAAAATATGATCATAATTTGTCCAATTATATTAAAGTTCTGATAAATAACATATGAAACTTAACGAGCGTCCTCTGGTGGACAGACGATGCAACGCCATCACTAACAGGGACGTTGTAGAGCGTCCTCTGGTGGACAGACTATGCAACGCCATCACTAACAGGGACGTTGTAGAGCGTCCTCTGGTGGACAGACTATGCAACACCATCACTAACAGGGACGTTGTAGAGCGTCCTCTGGTGGACAGACTATGCAATACCATCACTAACAGGGACGTTGTAGAGCGTCCTCTGGTGGACAGACTATGCAATACCATCACTAACAGGGACGTTGTAGAGCGTCCTCTGGTGGACAGACTATGCAACGCCATCACTAACAGGGACGTTGTAGAGCGTCCTCTGGTGGACAGACTATGCAACACCATCACTAACAGGGACGTTGTAGAGCGTCCTCTGGTGGACAGACTATGCAATACCATCACTAACAGGGACGTTGTAGAGCGTCCTCTGGTGGACAGACTATGCAATACCATCACTAACAGGGACGTTGTAGAGCGTCCTCTGGTGGACAGACTATGCAATACCATCACTAACAGGGACGTTGTAGAGCGTCCTCTGGTGGACAGACTATGCAACGCCATCACTAACAGGGACGTTGTAGAGCGTCCTCTGGTGGACAGACTATGCAACGCCATCACTAACAGGGACGTTGTAGAGCGTCCTCTGGTGGACAGACTATGCAACGCCATCACTATCAGGGACGTTGTAGAGCGTCCTCTGGTGGACAGACTATGTACCTTGACGGTGCAGTCGTCGCTGGCTGAAGCGAGCCACTTCCCGTCCGGACTGAAGGCCAGACTCCGCACGGCGTCCGTGTGACCCTGCAACACCAACACACTTTATCTATAGTAGACACTTTACAGGTAGAGCAGGTCTAGACCTCTCTATAATTTACAGATAGAGCAGGTCTAGACCTCTCTATAATTTACAGATAGAGCAGGTCTAGACCTCTCTATAATTTACAGATAGAGCAGGTCTAGACCTCTCTATAATTTACAGATAGAGCAGGTCTAGACCTCTCTATAATTTACAGATAGAGCAGGTCTAGACCTCTCTATAATTTACAGATAGAGCAGGTCTAGACCTCTCTATAATTTACAGATAGAGCAGGTCTAGACCTCTCTATAATTTACAGGTAGAGCAGGTCTAGACCTCTCTATAATTTACAGATAGAGCAGGTCTAGACCTCTCTATAATTTACAGATAGAGCAGGTCTAGACCTCTCTATAATTTACAGATAGAGCAGGTCTAGACCTCTCTATAATTTACAGATAGAGCAGGTCTAGACCACTCTATAATTTACAGATAGAGCAGGTCTAGACCACTCTATAATTTACAGATAGAGCAGGTCTAGACCTCTCTATAATTTACAGATAGAGCAGGTCTAGACCTCTCTATAATTTACAGATAGAGCAGGTCTAGACCTCTCTATAATTTACAGATAGAGCAGGTCTAGACCTCTCTATAATTTACAGATAGAGCAGGTCTAGACCTCTCTATAATTTACAGATAGAGCAGGTCTAGACCACTCTATAATTTACAGATAGAGCAGGTCTAGACCTCTCTATAATTTACAGATAGAGCAGGTCTAGACCGCTCTATAATTTACAGATAGAGCAGGTCTAGACCGCTCTATAATTTACAGATAGAGCAGGTCTAGACCTCTCTATAATTTACAGATAGAGCAGGTCTAGACCGCTCTATAATTTACAGGTAGAGCAGGTCTAGACCTCTCTATAATTTACAGGTAGAGCAGTTAAGAAAAAGAAAGTATTTCATCTAATTTAGCACACACACACACACCTTACCTTGTACCTGAACACGTATCCTTTCCTCCGCACGTCCCACAGCTGACAGAATGAATCCAAATCCACACGTTCATATAAGAAGACATTTTTCATTAATGCAGATGAGTAAAAACACACAATCTCAGATTACACACACACACACACACCTTCAGACAGACACACACACACACCTTCAGACAGACACGCACACACCTTCAGACAGACACACGCACACACCTTCAGACAGACACACACACACACCTTCAGACAGACACACGCACACACCTTCAGACAGACACACACACACACCTTCAGACACACACACACACCTTCAGACACACACACACACCTTCAGACACACACACACACCTTCAGACACACACACACACCTTCAGACACACACACACACCTTCAGACACACACACACACCTTCAGACACACACACACACCTTCAGACACACACACACACCTTCAGACACACACACACACCTTCAGACACACACACACACCTTCAGACACACACACACACCTTCAGACACACACACACACCTTCAGACACACACACACCTTCAGACACACACACACACCTTCAGACAGACACACACACCTTCAGACAGACACACACACCTTCAGACAGACACACACACCTTCAGACAGACACACACCTTCAGACAGACACCTTCAGACACACACACCTTCAGACACACACACCTTCAGACACACACACACACACTTCAGACACACACACACACACCTTCAGACACACACACACACCTTCAGACACACACACACACCTTCAGACAAACACACACACACCTTCAGACAGACACACACACCTTCAGACAGACACACACCTTCAGACAGACAGACACCTTCAGACAGACACACACACACCTTCAGACAGACAGACACCACACCTTCAGACAGACAGACACCACACCTTCAGACAGACAGACACCACACCTTCAGACAGACAGACACCTTCAGACACACACACCTTCAGACAGACACACACACCTTCAGACAGACACACACACCTTCAGACACACACACACCTTCAGACACACACACACCTTCAGACACACACACACCTTCAGACACACACACACACCTTCAGACACACACACACACCTTCAGACAGATACACACACCTTCAGACAGACACACACCTTCAGACACACACACTTTCAGACAGATACACACACCTTCAGACAGACAGCTTTCTTCACACTTGTTGTTTTTATGAAGCAGCAGAGCGTTTGCACTACGGAGTCTACCGTTGTTGTAAATGAAGTCCTCCACCCGCCTACCTTGATGTTGGTGTCCATGGAGCTGGACGCGAGGAAGTGTCCAAACGGATGGAAACCCAGACTGGTCACGTTGCTCTTGTGTCCCATCAGAGTCCTGAAAACTGGAGGAGACAGAAAGTCACACTGACTGATGGCGACAAGTTCACCGAGCACCATGAGGGTGGTCAGATAGCTAGCTCTGTAGAGATAGACACACACACACACACACACACACACACACACAGAGATAGATACAGACACACACACACACACACACACACACAGAGAAAGAACAATCTGGGTCTCACTCTTGGCAGCCTCCAGGTCCCAGACCCGTATTGATCCAGACTGGGAACCAGCAACGACCTGCTCCTCTGACGTGTTAAACTGGACACACTCCACCGGGTTCTTATGACCAGTCAAACTCTAAGAACACACACACACATTGTTTTGCTGTTTTTTGGTCTCTCTCTCTGTCTGTCTCTCTCTGATTGGCTGGTGTTATCATTTTGGCCTGAATCGTGCAGCCCTAAGTGCGGCCATGTGAGTTGTAGTGGTCTGGAGGAGACCAGGACTCACCATGATGCAGTTGGCCTTGCTGACGGCCCAGATGTTGACCCTGCAGTCCTCTCCGCCCGTGGCCAGCAGGCGGCCCGAGCTTTTCCCCAGAGCCAAGCAGGTAACACTGCTGGAGTGAGCCTCGAACTCCTCTGTACAGCAACACAAGAGGGACAAATGTAGACCTGGTCTGCCTGTGGAGCAGCTACAGAGCTCTCAGAATGCAGAGTATCCTGATACATGTAATAACTGGCCTTTAATAATCAACACCACATACATAGGATATTAACCTAGGAGATAGGATATATACATGGGATATTAACCTAGGAGATAGGATATACACTCACCGGCCACTTTATTAGGTACACCTGTCCAACTGCTCGTTAACACTTAATTTCTAAGCAGCCAATCACATGGCGGCAACTCAGTGCATTTAGGCATGTAGACATGGTCAAGACAATCTCCTGCAGTTCAAACCGAGCATCAGTATGGGGAAGAAAGGTGATTTGAGTGACTTTGAACGTGGCATGATTGTTGGTGCCAGAAGGGCTGGTCTGAGTATTTCAGAAACTGCTAATCTACTGGGATTTTCACGCACAACCATCTCTAGGGTTTACAGAGAATGGTCCGAAAAAGAAAAAACATCCAGTGAGCGGCAGTTCTGTGGGCGGAAATGCCTTGTTGATGCCAGAGGTCAGAGGAGAATGGCCAGACTGGTTCGAGCTGATAGAAGGGCAACAGTGACTCAAATTACCACCCGTTACAACCAAGGTGGGCAGAAGAGCATCTCTGAACGCACAGTACGTCGAACTTTGAGGCAGATGGGCTACAGCAGCAGAAGACCACACCGGGTGCCACTCCTTTCAGCTAAGAACAGGAAAGTGAGGCTACAATTTGCACAAGCTCATCAAAATTGGACAATAGAAGATTGGAAAAACGTTGCCTGGTCTGATGAGTCTCGATTTCTGCTGCGACGTTCGGATGGTAGGGTCAGAATTTGGCGTCTACAACATGAAAGCATGGATCCATCCTGCCTTGTATCAACGGTTCAGGCTGGTGGTGGTGGTGTCATGGTGTGGGGAATATTTTCTTGGCACTCTTTGGGCCCCTTGGTACCAATTGACCATCGTTGCAACGCCACAGCCTACCTGAGTATTGTTGCTGACCATGTCCATCCCTTTATGACCACAATGTACCCAACTTCTGATGGCTACTTTCAGCAGGATAATGCGCCATGTCATAAAGCTGGAATCATCTCAGACTGGTTTCTTGAACATGACAATGAGTTCGCTGTACTCAAATGGCCTCCACAGTCACCAGATCTCAATCCAATAGAGCATCTTTGGGATGTGGTGGAACGGGAGATTCGCATCATGGATGTGCAGCCGACAAATCTGCGGCAACTGTGTGATGCCATCATGTCAATATGGACCAAACTCCCTGAGGAATGCTTCCAGCACCTTGTTGAATCTATGCCACGAAGAATTGAGGCAGTTCTGAAGGCAAAAGGGGGTCCAACCCGTTACTAGCATGGGGTACCTAATAAAGTGGCCGGTGAGTGTATACATGGGATTTTAACATGGAGAGTAAACTCACGCAGTCTCCAGGAGATCTTGGTGCTGCTGGCTGCAGCCATACTGCTCTCGCTGGGAGACGGGCTGCTTCCTGTGGACAACTGGAGACGTTAATTCATCAAGTTCAGCTTCTCATCTACAGTCTGCACGGAGCCTCCTGCACCTTCAGGGACACACACAACACAGAGACATCAGCTTCTCATCTACAGTCTGCACCGAGCCTCCTCCACCTACAGGGACACACACACACACACACACACACACACACACACACACACACACACAACAGAGACATCAGCAGGGACACAAGGGACAGACACCTGGTGTGATGCTGACTGTCCATACCACCTTCACTGCTGCTCCACTTCACACTGAAAATATCTGGACGGAGGGACAGACGGACAGACAGACAGAGACGGACAGAAAGAGAGACAGACAGACAGAGACAAGACAGACGGGCGGGCGGACAGAGAGACAGACGGTCAGAGATGGACAGACAAACAGAGACGGACGGACAGAAAGAGAGACGGTCAGACAGAGAGACAGATAGACGTGCGGACAGAGAGACAGAGACAGACAGAGATGGACGGACAGAAAGAGACAGAAAGACAGAGACAAGACAGACGGGCGGACAGAGAAACAGACGGTCAGACAGAGAGACAGACAGAGACGGACGGACAGAAAGAGAGACAGACAGAGACGGAGGGACAGAAAGAGAGACAGACAGACAGAGACAAGACAGACGGGCGGACAGAGAGACAGACAGACGGACAGACAGAATAACTGAAATAATTCACACGAGATGTCTACGGGCTGAGATTAACGTGGATGGACACATAAATACTGTATATACACACAACAAATGGATTCTGGTGTCTGTCTCTCTGGAGACAGACAGGACAGCATGTAATATTGTGAGGCAGTTCCATACATTTGAAGATGTTAGTGTGTAAAGGACACATACTAAATTACAACCTGCAATACAGGACTGTGTAAGTCACTACTACTGTGCTAAGCTAGCTAGCGTTAGCGTTGTTTGCTAATGTTACGGTTGTTTCCAGAAGGGATACAGCTACGGCCAGAAGTCACGCAAATGTACGCTAAAACTAGCCAAATCTAGACAAATACGACATTATTATTTCAATTTACAACACTCTCGTAATACTTCCACACTGGGAAAAGCGTGTTCGTTCACCAGGAGTTTCTTTTTAAATCAAAACACGAGTTTTTTCTTCCTAAACTGAACTTTTATTTAACTAGCTAGCTAGCCAGAAGGGATACCGTAACCGTATCCCTTCTGGCTAGCTAGCTAATGGAGCTAATGGAGCTAGCTAGCTCGCTGATAAGCTAGTTAGCTAGTTAGCAGCTAATTAACGCTAGTTAGCTAGTTAACAGCTGAAGCTAATTAACGGTAACATGACGTTAGTCGTTAACGGAGCAGAACTGGCTCACCTTCGTCTGTCGGTCGCCGTTAATCATCTGAACGGCTGTTAGCTAGCTAGCTGAACCGTTAGCAGCTAACCGGTCTCCGGTGTGTTGTTGACGGTCTCCGGTCTCCGGTCTCCGGCTCGTCTGCAGCTTAGCAACCGTAGACAGGTTAAAGCCGTCACTGCCCAAATGGAGGCGCGCATGCGTCACTTTGCGACAAGTAGCATATGAGATGCTAACGAGATGCTAACGAGAGACTTCTGTAACGTCAACACAGTAAACATGGAGCTAACTGCTAGCTTAGCTACAAGTTAGCATCAAGCACAACACAGAGAGAGAGAGACACACACACAGAGAGACACACACACACACACACACACACACACACACACAGTTATGAACACCCAGGTGTGTGATCTTTGGCAGGTATTAGAAAGAAGAATAAAAGTCCTGCAGTGAAAATGTAACTTCAGTAAAAGTCTGTAAGTCTCATCAGGAACATGTAGTTAAAGTATTAACACACACACACACACACACCCACCCACACACACACACACACACACACACACACACACACACACACACACACACACACACACACTTTTGAGCCCTCTGAACTCTTTTGGGGAATGGTTGTCCTTCATAGTTTCCCCCCACCCCCTCCCTCTACTGCCCCCCCCCCCCAGATGTGCCCCAGAGGTTCAACATGGACGCCAGAGTCAGTTTTTGGAGGTTTTTATTAAAAAGGGAATACAAAATGAAGCAAAGTGTCGAGGTGTACAGCGGAGACACAGCGAGCTCCGGGTGGTTCCTACGGCAACGCTCAACTACCCGCTCCGCCCTCTGGCCGGGGTCAAAGGTCGCCTCTGGCTGGGGTCAAAGGTCGCCTCTGGCTGGGGTCAATATGTGTGTCTATATGTATGTGTGTCTGTGTGTGTGTGTGTGTGTCTATATGTGTGTGTGTCTATGTGTGTGTCTGTATGTGTGTGTGTGTGTCTATATGTGTGTGTGTCTATATGTGTGTGTGTGTGTGTACACGTGTGTGTGTGTGTCTATATGTGTGTCTATGTGTGTCTCTATGTGTGTCTCTATGTGTGTCTATGTGTGTGTGTACATGTGTGTGTGTGTGGTAATTTTAGTCAGAATAATTCATAATTTCTTCTTTTTTAACTCTAATATTCAATATTAGGTCAATATTAGGTATAATTCTATGTAAATGAGGGATATTGACCATAAGTTCCAAAAAGTAGTAAAAAAAAAGACAAAACTGTCAATATTTGTCTGTTTCTGACCCGGGAGACAACACCAGGGTCAATCCAGAGGGGACGAGACGTCAGCGGGGGGGAGGGACGAAAATCCGACACCTTTTATTTTAATAAAAACATCCACAGGAAAAAAAACAAGAAAAATAAGATTTCTTCGTATTGCTCGCGTCTGATTGGACAGCTCGGTGTCAGTGGCGTACCCTGATTGGATAGAGGAGGATACAGGAGGCGGGCTCCTGGCATTTCTAGGTTAACTGCTTCTCACTCTTTCCCAAAAGGAGAGGAAATAAAAAATACAAAATCATGTCAAATATAAATAATATGACCGAGTTATGCATATATTAGAAATCAACCACATGGGTCAGAAAACCATCTCTAAGGTTAAAGTGCAACTTTAAAAGAAACAATAAGAGAAATACTGTGATTGGAGAGCGTATACTGTTGCTTATTGGAGGGGGGACGGGGGTGGGGGGGTCAGTCCAGGAGAGGGGGGGCACGTGGGGATGGGGGTCAGTCCAGGAGAAGGGGGGCACGGGGGGTCAGTTCAGGAGGGGGGGGGGGGGGTTAAAAAAGTTTCATCATCACGGCAAGAAGACACGGAAAAGGGTTGGCCATGTTCTCTGTTGCTAGGCGACACCGGTCGCTGAGGTTCCCATCATGCTTTGAGGAGCGAGGACAGGCGGGGGGGGGGGGGTCTCTCAGAGTGTTGGCAGACACCCCGTGGTCAGACCCAGACCCCCACCCCCCACCCCCCACCACCCACGGGTGGTTCAGGCCGTCAGCTTCAGTCGTCCTGCAGAGAAAACCAGAAATCAGTCAGTGTGTGTGTGTGTGTGTGTGTGTGTGTGTGTGTGTGTGTGTGTGTGTGTGTGTGTGTGTGTGTGTTATGAAAGACAAAAACACTCTGGGATTTTGGGGTTATTTTGTGTCTTTGGTGCACGCACACACACACACACACACACACACACACACACACACACACAGACACAAACAAGAGGGGGGTTGAGAGCACCAAGGTCCCGGGACATGTCTGCATGTAGCCGGTTTTAAAAAAAAAAAAAGCAACAAAAACATGAAAAAACACCTAAATTTGTAAAAAATACATTTTAAAAAAAAAGGTGGAAAAAGCGACAAAAACATAAAAAACAAGTGTCAAAATTAAATACAAAAAAAGCTCAATTATTTAAAAAAAAGGTGGAAAAAGCGACAAAAACATAAAAAACAAGTGTCAAAATTAAATACAAAAAAAGCTCAATTATTTAAAAAAAACTATTACATAAAATGCGCCATAACCTTCAAAAAAAAAGATGATAAAAATGTACAAATAGAAACGTTTAAAAAGGCGACAAATTATCAAAATAAAACTTGAAAAAGTGCCAAACTTTGGAAAATGTTACAATTCTCAAAAAAATAAATAAATAAATAGAAAAATGTTGAAAAAGCAACAAAAACATAAAAATCTGTCAAAATAAAATAAGGATAAGGGGGGGGGGCATCCAGACACCCACCCACTCCGAAGTCACAAGGAAAGGAGCCATGATTTAAATATTAATAATAATATTAATAATAATAATAATAACAACGTTAGCTACAGACTGGAAACAGGGGACGATTAGCTTAGCATTATAGCAACATGTCCCATGTGCCATTATTATTACATATGTGCATAATGCTTCATTTGGGCTATTAATAATTCATGTGTAGTTTATTGTATAATACAGTTTGCTATCTCCGGGACACTTGTCTGTCTCTGGGACACTTGTCTGTCTCCGGGACACTTGTCTGTTTCTGGGACACTTGTCTATCTCTGGGACACTCATCTATCTCTGGGACACTCATCTATCTCTGGGACACTCTCTGGACACTTGTCTATCTCTGGGACACTCATCTATCTCTGGGACACTCATCTATCTCTGGGACACTCTCTGGACACTTGTCTATCTCTGGGACACTCATCTATCTCTGGGACACTCATCTATCTCTGGGACACTCATCTATCTCTGGGACACTCTCTGGACACTTGTCTGATCTCTGGGACACTCATCTATCTCTGGGACACTCATCTATCTCTGGGACACTCTCTGGACACTTGTCTATCTCTGGGACACTCATCTATCTCTGGGACACTCTCTGGACACTTGTCTATCTCCGGGACACTTATCTGTCTCTGGGACACTTATCTATCTCTGGGACACTCTCTGGACACTTGTCTATCTCTGGGACACTCATCTATCTCTGGGACACTCTCTGGACACTTGTCTGTCTCTGGGACACTCATCTATCTCTGGGACATTCATCTATCTCTGGGACACTCTCTGGACACTTGTCTATCTCTGGGACACTTATCTGTCTCTGGGACACTTGTCTATCTCTGGCAGGACACTTGTCTATCTCTGGCGGGACACTTGTCTATCTCTGGCGGGACACTTGTCTATCTCTGGCGGGACACTCGTCTATCTCTGGCGGGACACTTGTCTACCTCTGGGACACTTGTCTGCCTCTGGGACACTTATCTGCCTCTGGGACACTTGTCTGCCTATGGGACACTTGTCTACCTCTGGGACACTTATATGCCTATGGGACACTTGTCTACCTCTGGGACACTTGTCTATCTCTGATGGGACACTTATCTATCTCTAGTGGGACACTTATCTGTCTCTGATGGGACACTTATCTATCTCTAGTGGGACACTTATCTGCCTATGGGACACTTATCTACCTATGGGACACTTATCTGCCTCTGGGACACTTATCTGCCTATGGGACACTTATCTACCTCTGGGACACTTATCTGTCTTTGGGACACTTATCTGCCTATGGGACACTTATCTACCTCTGGGACACTTATCTACCTCTGGGACACTTATCTACCTCTGGGACACTTATCTGCCTCTTCCTTGTGACTTGAGCGCCACTCGTTCAGGAATCAAACCGGCGGCACAGACAGAAGCTGGCGGCGCACTGCGGTCACAGGTGTGTGTGTATGGGGGGGTTTAGATGGGAGCGGGGGGTGGGGCACCATGCCATGCTGAGCGCTTGCATGCCAAGCTATCCACCAATAAGCATCCACCCCCACCTACCTGCCCACCGTCCCCGACCAATGGGCTGCCTCTGTCTACCTGTCTGTCTGTAAACCAACCAATCAGAACACACAGTGAGTTCTTCATCAGGGTCCATTCTGTCGCCACTGTAGTTCAGCAGCTTGTATCACAGTTATTGGTGTCCTGCATTTCCCAGAATGCCTTATGTCAGCCTTCAAAACAAGTGAAGTTTATTTAAGAATTTTTGTGTGTGTGTGTGTGTGTGTGTGTGTGTGTGTGTGTGTAGCCACGGATAATTTCCTTGTTCAATAACTGAATAAAGCAACATTTAATCTAAATTTATTGGATTGTCATGTGAGCAGTCTCCTCCATCTCCATCATTTAAAGTCATGATTCCAGGATATCATCAACCTAGAGGCCATACCGCCGGCACATCACCAACCTAGAGGCCGTACCGCCAGCACATCACCAACTTAGAGGCCATACCGCTGGCACATCATTGACCTAGAGGCCATACCGCTGGCAAATCATTAGCCTAGAGGCCATACAGCCGGCACATCCCCAACCTAGAGGCCATACTGCCGGCACATCCCCAACCTAGAGGCCATACTGCCGGCACATCCCAAACCTAGAGGCCATACCGCCGGCACATCCCCAACCTAGAGGCCATTCCGCCAGCACATCATATCCCCAACCTAGAGGCCATACCGCCGACACATCCCCGACCTAGAGGCCATACCGCCAGCACATCCCAAACCTAGAGGCCATACCGCCAGCACATCCCAAACTTAGAGGCCATACCGCCGGCACATCCCAAACCTAGAGGCCATACCGCCGGTACATCACCAACCTAGAGGCCGTACCGCCAGCACATCACCAACCTAGAGGCCATACCGCCAGCACATCACCAACTTAGAGGCCATACCGCTGGCACATCATTAACCTAGAGGCCATACAGCCGGCACATCCCCAACCTAGAGGCCATACTGCCGGCACATCCCCAACCTAGAGGCCATACCGCCAGCACATCCCAAACCTAGAGGCCATACCGCCGGCACATCACCAACCTAGAGGCCGTACCGCCAGCACATCCCCAACCTAGAGGCCGTACCGCCAGCACATCACCAACTTAGAGGCCATACCGCTGGCACATCATTAACCTAGAGGCCATACAGCCGGCACATCCCCAACCGAGAGGCCATACCGCCGACACATCCCCAACCTAGAGGCCATACCGCCGACACATCCCCAACCTAGAGGCCACACCGCCGGCACATCCCAAACCTAGAGGCCATACCGCCGGCACATCCCCAACCTAGAGGCCATACCGCCGGCACATCCCAAACCTAGAGGCCATAGCGCCGGAACATCACAACCTAGAGGCCATACCGCCGGCACATCCCCAACCTAGAGGCCATACTGCCGGCACATCATCAACCTAGAGGCCACACCACCAGCACATCACCAACCTAGAGGCCATACCGCCAGCGCATCACCAACCTAGAGGCCATACTGCCAGCACATCCCCAACCTAGAGGCCATACCGCCAACACATCACCAACCTAGAGGCCATACCGCCAACACATCATCAACCTAGAGGCCATACCACCAGCACATCACCAACCTAGAGGCCATACCGCCAGCACATCACCAACCTAGAGGCCATTCCGCCAGCACATCATATCCCCAACCTAGAGGCCATTCCGCCAGCACATCATATCCCCAACCTAAAGGCCATTCCGCCAGCACATCATATCCCCAACCTAGAGGCCATACCGCCGGCACATCCCCAACCTAGAGGCCATTCCGCCAGCACATCATATCCCCAACCTAGAGGCCATACCGCCGACACATCATCAATCTAGAGGCCATACCGCCGACACATCCCCAACCTAGAGGCCATACCGCCAGCACATCCCAAACCTAGAGGCCATACCGCCGGCACATCCCAAACCTAGAGGCCATACCGCCGGCACATCCCCAACCTAGAGGCCATACCGCCAGCACATCACCAACCTAGAGGCCGTACCGCCAGCACATCACCAACTTAGAGGCCATACCGCCGGCACATCACCAACCTAGAGGCCGTACCGCCAGCACATCACCAACCTAGAGGCCATACTGCCGGCACATCATCAACCTAGAGGCCATACCGCCAGCACATCATATCCCCAACCTAGAGGCCATACCGCCGGCACATCACCAACCTAGAGGCCGTACCGCCAGCACATCACCGACCTAGAGGCCATACTGCCGGCACATCATCAACCTAGAGGCCATACCGCCAGCACATCATATCCCCAACCTAGAGGCCATACCGCCGGCACATCCCAAACCTACAGGCCATAGTGCCGGCACATCCTCAACCTAGAGGTCATACCGCCAGCACATCCCCAACCTAGAGGCGATACTGCCGGCACATCCCCAACCTAGAAGTCATACCGCCGGCACATCCCCAACCTAGAGGTCATACCGCCGGTGGCACATCCCCAACCTAGAGGCCATTCCGCCAGCACATCATATCCCCAACCTAGAGGCCATACCGCCGGCACATCCCCAACCTAGAGGCCATTCCGCCAGCACATCATATCCCCAACCTAGAGGCCATACCGCCGACACATCATCAATCTAGAGGCCATACCGCCGACACATCCCCAACCTAGAGGCCATACCGCCAGCACATCCCAAACCTAGAGGCCATACCGCCGGCACATCCCAAACCTAGAGGCCATACCGCCGGCACATCCCCAACCTAGAGGCCGTACCGCCAGCACATCACCAACCTAGAGGCCGTACCGCCAGCACATCACCACCTTAGAGGCCATACCGCCGGCACATCACCAACCTAGAGGCCGTACCGCCAGCACATCACCAACCTAGAGGCCATACTGCCGGCACATCATCAACCTAGAGGCCATACCGCCAGCACATCATATCACCAACCTAGAGGCCGTACCGCCAGCACATCCCAAACCTAGAGGCCATACCGCCGGCACATCCCAAACCTAGAGGCCATACCGCCGGCACATCCCCAACCTAGAGGCCGTACCGCCAGCACATCACCAACCTAGAGGCCGTACCGCCAGCACATCACCAACTTAGAGGCCATACCGCCGGCACATCACCAACCTAGAGGCCGTACCGCCAGCACATCACCTACCTAGAGGCCATACTGCCGGCACATCATCAACCTAGAGGCCATACCGCCAGCACATCATATCCCCAACCTAGAGGCCATACCGCCGGCACATCCCAAACCTAGAGGCCATAGTGCCGGCACATCCTCAACCTAGAGGTCATACCGCCAGCACATCCCCAACCTAGAGGCGATACTGCCGGCACATCCCCAACCTAGAGGTCATACCTCCGGCACATCCCCAACCTAGAGGTCATACCGCCGGTGGCACATCCCCAACCTAAAGGTCATACCGCCGGCACATCCCCAACCTAGAGGCCATACTGCCGGCACATCCCCAACCTAGAGGCCATACCGCCAGCACATCCCCAACCTAGAGGCCATACCGCCGGCACATCCCCAACCTAGAGGCCATACTGCCGGCACATCATCAACCTAGAGGCCATACCGCCGACACATCACCAACCTGGAGGCCATACCGCCGGCACATCCCCAACCTAGAGGCCATACCGCCGGCACATCCCCAACCTAGAGGCCATACTGCCAGCACATCACCAACCTAGAGGCCATACCGGCAGCACATCATCAACCTAGAGGCCATACCGCCCTTGCATCTGGTTTCCCAGGATCAGGCTCAATGCCATAACCCTATATTCTTGGGGTCCAAAAACCGAGAGTCCAGTATACTTGTGGGGTCCGGACAGCTTTGTGGGGCCAAAATTCCGGACGCCCCCAACTTTAAAGGGCTTTTTGAGGGTAAGGACTTGGTTTTAGGGTTAGGGTGAGGCATTTAGTTGTCATGGTTATGGTTAGGGTAGGGGGCTAGGGACTGCATTATGTTAATGGTGGGTCCCCACAAAGTTCTCGAGACGGAAAATGTGTGTGTGTGTGTGTGTGTACCTGTGTGTGTACCTGTGTGTGTACCTGTGTACCTGAGTGCGTGTACTTGAGTGTGTGTGTGTGTGTGTACCGGTTGTGTGTGTGTGTGTGTGTGTGTCTCTCTCTCTGTGTGTGTGGTTGTGTGTGTACCTGTTGTGTGTGTGTGTGTGTGTGCTGTGTACCCGTGGACAGCTGGGACTGGGACCTCCTGCGGGAGCTGCTGGGGGTCCTGGAGGTGGAGGAGAGGGTGGAGCCGGCGCTGCTGGCCCGAGAGAGGGGGAGGGGGAGGGGGGTCACCGGGGGAGAGTCCATCTGGGTGGGGGGGGGGGGGAATCAGAGAGATAGGGTTATTACACATAATAATATAATAAAAAGGAGAATTAAACAAATGTATTTATTCACAGAAAATAAATATGAATCTATCTATATATACAGTATATATATATATATTATTTTATATATGTGTATTTTAGTGTTTAGTGTCCCCGTTACCTCGACGCTGTCGTGGGTGGGCGAGGACGACGTGGACGAGTTCTCGTGTCTCCTGGAGGACGAAGACGAGGCGCTCAGCTCCACGCTGCGGACGCGCTGGGCGAACTTCAGCGAGCAGACCGACTCGCTCATGTTCGCAGGCAGCGGAGACACCTGAACGCAACACGGAGGTTAATCAACAACAACAACAACAACAACAACAACAACAACATCGGTACAGGGGACCACTAAGGTCTATATAAAAGAGACTTCAGATACAGTATTCGGGGACCACTAAGGTCTCACCTGCACCATCATGAGGGTCTTGCTGTCCCCGTTCAGCGAGTCCTGCAGCAGGTAGGTGAGGCGGGAGTTCCTGAAGGGGACGTGGGAGTGTTTTCCCCGCAGCGCGTTGATGACATCACCGAGCGCCGACAGGGACTTGTTGATGCACTGAGCCTCCCGCAGGCGGCTGCCCTCGGCGCCGGACTTCCCGATCCGCTCCGAGCCCGCCAGGTCCACCAGGTTCAGCTTCCCTGCAGCCACGGGAACACCGACGCAGTCACACAAACCCCATGTCCACGGGAGACTAGCCTAGCGAGTCGCTGTGTGTGTGTGTATATGTTTGTGTGTGTGTGTGTGTCTGTTTCTGTGTGGTTGTTTGTCTCAGTGTGTGTGTGTGTGTGTGTACCGTGTGTGTGTGTGTGTATGTTTGTGTGTGTGTGTGTGTACCTTGTGTGTGTGTGTACCTTGTGTGTGTGTCTGTGTGTGTGTGTGTCTGTGTGTCTCAGTGTGTGTGTGTGTGTGTGTGTGTACCTTGTGTGTGTGTGTGTGTGTGTGTTTTTGTGTGGTTGTTTGTCTCAGTGTGTGTGTCTGTGTGTGTGTGTACCTTGTGTGTGTGTGTGTGCCTTGTGTGTGTGTGTGTACCTTGTGTGTGTGTGTGTGTGTGTACCTTGTGTGTGTGTGTGTGCGTACCTTGTGTGTGTGTGTGTGTACCTTGTGTGTGTGTGTGTGTGTGTGTGTACCTTGTGTGTGTGTGTGTGTGCGTGTGTGTCTGTGTGTGTACCTTGTGTGTGTGTGTGTACCTTGTGTGTGTGTGTGTGTACCTTGTGTGTGTACCTTGTGTGTGTGTGTGTGTATACCTTGTGTGTGTGTGTGTACCTTGTGTGTGTGTGTGTGTACCTTGTGTGTGTGTGTGTGTATACCTTGTGTGTGTGTGTGTGTGTACCTTGTGTGTGTGTGTGTACCTTGTGTGTGTGTGTGTGTATACCTTGTGTGTGTGTGTGTGTGTACCTTGTGTGTGTGTGTGTACCTTGTGTGTGTGTGTGTATACCTTGTGTGTGTGTGTGTGTACCTTGTGTGTGTGTGTGTGTTTACCTTGTGTGTGTGTGTGTACCTTGTGTGTGTGTGTGTGTGTATACCTTGTGTGTGTGTGTGTGTGTACCTTGTGTGTGTGTGTGTGTACCTTGTGTGTGTGTGTGTGTATACCTTGTGTGTGTGTGTGTGTGTGTGTGTGTGTGTGTACCTTGTGTGCGGTTCCCAGTAGCAGAGTTGAATCCTGACACGGTGATGATGAGCAGAGCGTGGGAACGAGAGCTGTGTTCATTCAGGTTGGTGCAGGCCGTCGCTCTGTTCATGTGACCCAGCTCAAACACCTGAGACACACACACACACACACAGACACACACACACACACACACACACACACACACAGACACACACACACACAGACACACACACACACACAGACACACACACACACACACACAGACACACAGTTTAATCAGATTAGTTATTCTACTGGAGATAAAAACACTACTACGCTAGCCTTAATGCGTTCAAAATTGCCAAACTGCAGACAGAGAACATGAAAAGACATGCGTGACAGGACGTCCTCACCCGGTTGATGTCCTCGGGGCTCTGGACGGTGAACTCGGTCAGTCCCGGGACGTAGAGCTGTCCGCTGCCGTCCGGGTTCATCTTAATGTCCAGCTTGTCGCTGGGACTCTCGCCCAGCAGGTTGCTGAACAACAGCAGACAGATTTACAACCTAGAGGTGACTGCTGTGGTTCACTGTTAATCTCTACGTATTTAAATAATCACTACTTTTAGCATGTATAGAGCTCTATACATGCTAAAAGTAGTGATTATTTACATGGAGTCTGGTGGAGATATGCTGCTCTATACATGCTAAAAGTAGTGATTATTTACATGGAGTCTGGTGGAGATATGCTGCTCTATACACGCTAAAAGTAGTGATTATTTACATGGAGTCTGGTGGAGATATGCTGCTCTATACATGCTAAAAGTAGTGATTATTTACATGGAGTCTGGTGGAGATATGCTGCTCTATACAGGCTAAAAGTAGTGATTATTTACATGGAGTCTGGTGGAGATATGCTGCTCTATACACACTAAAAGTAGTGATTATTTACATGGAGTCTGGTGGAGATATGCTGCTCTATACACGCTAAAAGTAGTGATTATTTACATGGAGTCTGGGGGAGATATGCTGCTCTATACATGCTAAAAGTAGTGATTATTTACATGGAGTCTGGTGGAGATATGCTGCTCTATACACGCTAAAAGTAGTGATTATTTACATGGAGTCTGGTGGAGATATGCTGCTCTATACACGCTAAAAGTAGTGATTATTTACATGGAGTCTGGTGGAGATATGCTGCTCTATACACGCTAAAAGTAGTGATTATTTACATGGAGTCTGGTGGAGATATGCTGCTCTATACACGCTAAAAGTAGTGATTATTTACATGGAATCTGGTGGAGATATGCTGCTCTATACACGCTAAAAGTAGTGATTATTTACATGGAGTCTGGTGGAGATATGCTGCTCTATACACGCTAAAAGTAGTGATTATTTACATGGAGTCTGGTGGAGATATGCTGCTCTATACAGGCTAAAAGTAGTGATTATTTACATGGAGTCTGGTGGAGATATGCTGCTCTATACACACTAAAAGTAGTGATTATTTACATGGAGTCTGGTGGAGATATGCTGCTCTATACACGCTAAAAGTAGTGATTATTTACATGGAGTCTGGTGGAGATATGCTGCTCTATACATGCTAAAAGTAGTGATTATTTACATGGAGTCTGGTGGAGATATGCTGCTCTATACACGCTAAAAGTAGTGATTATTTACATGGAGTCTGGTGGAGATATGCTGCTCTATACATGCTAAAAGTAGTGATTATTTACATGGAGTCTGGTGGAGATATGCAATTACAGCAATCTCGCTTAATACTGGACCAGTTTCAAAGATGTCTCCTCACCGCAGTGTCTCGTTGTAGATCTCCACCATGCTGACGGAGATCTTGTAGTCCCAGTCTGGAGCTTTCTCTGTCACCTCGGAGAACAGCAGGCGCAGAGCTCGCTGGTTGATGCCGGGGTCGTCCGGCACACCCTGAACGCACCACACACATACATCATTGTTAGATGACATGAGGACAACATGAGGTCATCATGAGGACAACATGAGGACAACATGAAGACAACATGAGGACAACATGAGGACAACATGAAGACAACATGAAGGCAACATGAAGGCAACATGAGGGCAACATGAGGGCAACATGAGGACAACATGAGGGCAACATGAGGGCAACATGAGGACAACATGAGGACAACATGAGGGCAACATGGGGACAACATGAGGACAACATGAAGACAACATGAGGGCATTATGAGGACAACATGAGGACAACATGAGGGCAACATGAGGGCAACATGAGGGCATTATGAGGACAACATGAAGACAACATGAGGGCAACATGAGGGCAACATGAGTATAAAATTAGGGCAACCTGGGGACAACATGAAGACAACATGAGGACAACATGAGGGCAACATGAAGACAACATGAGGACAACATGAAGACAACATGAGGACAACATGTAGACGACATGAGGACAACATGTAGACGACATGAGGACAACATGAGGTCAACATGAGGTCAACATGTAGAGGACATGAGGACAACATGAGGTCAACATGAGGTCAGCATGAAGACAACATGAGGACAACATGAGGTCAACATGAAGACAACATGAGGACGACATGAAGACAACATGAGGGCAACATGAAGACAACATGAAGACAACATGAGGACAACATGTAGACGACATGAGGACAACATGTAGACGACATGAGGACAACATGAGGTCAACATGAAGACAACATGAGGACGACATGAGGACAACATGAGGACAACATGTAGAGGACATGAGGACAACGTGAGGTCAACATGAAGACAACATGAGGACAACATGAGGTCAACATGAAGACAACATGAGGACGACATGAAGACAACATGAGGACAACATGAGGGCAACATGGGGACAACATGAGGACAACATGATGACGACATGAAGACAACATGAAGACAACATGAAGACAACATGGGGACAACATGAAGACAACATGAGGACAACATGAGGGCAACATGAGGGCAACATGAAGACAACATGAAGACAACATGAGGACAACATGAGGGCAACATGATGACGACATGAAGACAACATGGGGACAACATTAAGACAACATGAAGACAACATGAGGACAACATGAGGACAACATGAGGGCAACATGAGGACAACATGAGGGCAACATGAAGACAACATGAAGACAACATGAGGACAACATGAGGGCAACATGATGACGACATGAAGACAACATGGGGACAACATGAAGACAACATGAGGACAACATGCGGGCAACATTAAGACAACATGAAGACAACATGAGGACAACATGAGGGCAACATGAGGGCAACATGAGGGCAACATGAGGGCAACATGAGGACAACATGGGGACAACATGAAGACAACATGAGGACAACATGCGGGCAACATTAAGACAACATGCGGGCAACATTAAGACAACATGAAGACAACATGAGGACAACATGAGGGCAACATGAGGGCAACATGAAGACAACATGAGGGCAACATGAGGGCAACATGAGGACAACATGAGGACAACATGGGGACAACATGAAGACAACATGAGGACAACATGCGGGCAACATTAAGACAACATGAAGACAACATGAGGACAACATGAGGGCAACATGAGGGCAACATGAGGGCAACATGATGACGACATGAAGACAACATGGGGACAACATTAAGACAACATGAAGACAACATGAGGACAACATGAGGGCAACATGAGGGCAACATGAGGACAACATGAGGGCAACATGAAGACAACATGAAGACAACATGAGGACAACATGAGGGCAACATGATGACGACATGAAGACAACATGGGGACAACATGAAGACAACATGAGGACAACATGCGGGCAACATTAAGACAACATGAAGACAACATGAGGACAACATGAGGGCAACATGAGGGCAACATGAGGGCAACATGAGGGCAACATGAGGACAACATGGGGACAACATGAAGACAACATGAGGACAACATGCGGGCAACATTAAGACAACATGCGGGCAACATTAAGACAACATGAAGACAACATGAGGACAACATGAGGGCAACATGAGGGCAACATGAAGACAACATGAGGGCAACATGAGGGCAACATGAGGACAACATGAGGACAACATGGGGACAACATGAAGACAACATGAGGACAACATGCGGGCAACATTAAGACAACATGAAGACAACATGAGGACAACATGAGGGCAACATGAGGGCAACATGAAGACAACATGAGGGCAACATGCGGGCAACATTAAGACAACATGAAGACAACATGAGGACGACATGAAGATAACATGAGGACAACATGAGGACAACATGGGGACAACATGAGGACAACATGAGGGTTAAGGAACAACCCCGTCCTACCTCCATGGTGTAGGTCTTCCCCGAGCCCGTCTGTCCGTAGGCGAAGATGCAGACGTTGAAGCCGTCGATACAGGAAGTGATCAGAGATTGGACCTCCTCAAACACCTGACGCACCAATCAGAGGAGAGACGCCGTTAAGATGACAACTAGAACCCTCTGGTGGCACACGCACACACACACACACACGCACACGCACACACACACACACACGCACACACACACACACACACACACACACACACACACACCTCTTGCTGTGTGGCCTGAGGCGGGAAGACTCTGTCCAGGTCAAAGGTCGTCGTTTTGCCCTTGTTGGACAGGTAGAGGACGGCGTCGTCCTCCGAGTCGAAGCTCAGCAGGGTCCTGGTGTCGGCCGAGTCCTGGTCCTCCTGACTGACGGGCCGGACCCGGCAGAACACCCGGATGTTACCTGGAGACCCGGAGACACAGAGACACGGGGACACGGAGACACGGGGACACGGGGACACGGGGACACGGGTCAGACGGGTCAGACGCCAGGGACACGCACGCACACGCACACACACATACACACAATCACACACAATCACACACCAACACACGCACGCACACACACAAACAATAACACACACTCACACACAATCACACACCAACACACGCACGCATAGAGACAGACACACACACCAACACACACACACATGCATGCACGCACACATACACACACACACAATCACACACCAACACACACACACACACAATCACACACCAACACACACACACATGCATGCACGCACAGAGACACACACACACGTACGCAAACACACATCCCGCCCCCCCGCCCCCCCTCACACACAGCCAGCAGCTGAGAACCAATCAGAGCGGAGACCTTTGAGGCGGACCAGCTCGTTGTGACATTTCTTCCTCAGGTTCAGCTCCCGCTTGTATTTACGCAGCAGCTCCTGATTGGTGGAGCTCACCTCGCTGATCACCTGGCAGATCTGAGACACACACACACACACACACACACACGCACACGCACACACGCACACACACGCACACACGCGCACACGCACACACGCACACACGCGCACACACGCACACGCACACACACGCGCACACACACACGGTTAAAAGTGGTCTCACAGGTCCCATACTGGTCTCACAGATCTCATACAGGTCTCCCTGGTCTTATAGGTCACTTACAGGTCTCCCTGGTCTCATACAGGTCTTCCTTTGTCTCACAGGTCACATACTGAGCTCACAGGTCACATACTGGTCTCACAGATCACACACTGGTCTCACAGGTCACACACTGAGCTCACAGGTCACACACTGGTCTCACAGGTCACATACTGGTCTCACAGGTCACACACTGGTCTCACAGGTCACACACTGAGCTCACAGGTCACATACTGGTCTCACTGGTCACATACTGAGCTCACAGGTCACATACTGGTCTCACAGATCTCATACAGGTCTCCCTGGTCACATACAGGTCTTCCTTTGTCTCACAGGTCACATACTGGTCTCACAGGTCACACACTGAGCTCACAGGTCACATACTGGTCTCAGGTCACATACTGGTCTCACAGGTCACATACTGGTCTCACTGGTCACATACTGGTCTCACTGGTCACATACTGAGCTCACAGGTCACATACTGGTCTCACTGGTCACATACTGAGCTCACAGGTCTCATACTGGTCTCACTGGTCACATACTGAGCTCACAGGTCTCCCTGGTCTCACAGGTCTCCCTGGTCTCACAGGTCACATACTGGTCTCACAGGTCACATACTGGTCTCACAGGTCACATACTGGTCTCAGGTCACATACTGGTCTCACAGGTCACATACTGGTCTCACAGGTCACATACTGGTCTCACAGGTCACATACTGGTCTCACAGGTCACATACTGGTCTCACAGGTCACATACTGGTCTCAGGTCACATACTGCTCACACAGGTCACATACTGGTCTCTCAGGTCACATACTGAGCTCACAGGTCACATACTGGTCTCACAGGTCACATACTGGTCTCACAGGTCACATACTGGTCTCACAGGTCACATACTGGTCTCACAGGTCACATACTGGTCTCACTGGTCACATACTGAGCTCACAGGTCACATACTGGTCTCACAGGTCACATACTGGTCTCACAGGTCACATACTGGTCTCACAGGTCACATACTGGTCTCACAGGTCTCATACAGGTCTCCCTGGTCACATACTGGTCTCACAGGTCACATACTGCTCTCACAGGTCACATACTGCTCTCACAGGTCACATACTGGTCTCACAGGTCACATACTGGTCTCACAGGTCACATACTGGTCTCACAGGTCACACACTGGTCTCACAGGTCACACACTGAGCTCACAGGTCACATACTGGTCTCACTGGTCACATACTGAGCTCAAAGGTCACATACTGAGCTCACAGGTCTCCCTGGTCTCACAGGTCACATACTGGTCTCACAGGTCACATACTGGTCTCACAGGTCACATACTGGTCTCACAGGTCACATACTGGTCTCACAGGTCACATACTGGTCTCAGGTCACATACTGCTCACACAGGTCACATACTGGTCTCACAGGTCACATACTGAGCTCACAGGTCACATACTGGTCTCACAGGTCACATACTGAGCTCACAGGTCACATACTGGTCTCACAGGTCACATACTGGTCTCACAAGTCACATACTGGTCTCACAGGTCACATACTGGTCTCACAGGTCACATACTGGTCTCACTGGTCACATACTGAGCTCACAGGTCACATACTGGTCTCACAGGTCACATACTGGTCTCCAGGTCACATACTGGTCTCACAGGTCACATACTGGTCTCACAGGTCACATACTGGTCTCACAGGTCACATACTGGTCTCACAGGTCACATACTGGTCTAACACAGGTCTCCCTGGTCTCACAGGTCTCATACTGGTCTCACAGGTCTCATACTGGTCTCACAGGTCACATACTGGTCTCACTGACCTCCTGCTTGGCCTCGGTGATGGCCTTGTCCAGCATGAAGGGGAAGTCCTGGACCTGCCTCTTCAGACTGTTGTAGTCGCAGGTTAGAGTCCGGAGGGCCGGCTGCAGACTCAGCAGGTTCATACGCACACCTGGAACACAACAACACAACAACACTCCTCAAACACACAACAACACACAACATTCCTCAAACACACAACAACACAACAACACTCCTCAAACACACAACACTCCTCAAACACACAACACTCCTCAAACACACAACAACACACAACATTCCTCAAACACACAACAACACTCCTCAAACACACAACACTCCTCAAACACACAACAACACAACAACACTCCTCAAACACACAACAACACTCCTCAAACACACAACAACGCACAACATTCCTCAAACACACAACAACACAACAACACTCCTCAAACACACAACACTCCTCAAACACACAACAACACTCCTCAAACACACAACACTCCTCAAACACACAACAACACTCCTCAAACACACAACAACACAACAACACTCCTCAAACACACAACAACACAACAACACTCCTCAAACACACAACACTCCTCAAACACACAACACTCCTCAAACACACAACAACACAACAACACTCCTCAAACACACAACAACACTCCTCAAACACACAACACTCCTCAAACACACAACAACACAACAACACTCCTCAAACACACAACAACACTCCTCAAACACACAACAACGCACAACATTCCTCAAACACACAACAACACTCCTCAAACACACAACAACGCACAACATTCCTCAAACACACAACAACACTCCTCAAACACACAACACTCCTCAAACACACAACAACACAACAACACTCCTCAAACACACAACAACACTCCTCAAACACACAACAACGCACAACATTCCTCAAACACACAACAACACAACAACACTCCTCAAACACACAACACTCCTCAAACACACAACAACACTCCTCAAACACACAACACTCCTCAAACACACAACAACACTCCTCAAACACACAACAACACAACAACACTCCTCAAACACACAACAACACAACAACACTCCTCAAACACACAACACTCCTCAAACACACAACACTCCTCAAACACACAACAACACAACAACACTCCTCAAACACACAACACTCCTCAAACACACAACACACAACAACACTCCAGAAACACACAACACTCCTCAAACACACAACACACAACAACACTCCAGAAACACACAACATTCCTGGAACACAAAAACACAACAACACAACACACCTGAAACACACAACACAACAAGGAAGAAGAGGAGAGGAAGAGGAGGAGAAAAAGAGGAAGAGGAAGGTGAGGAGAGGAAGGTGAGGAAGAGGAGGAAGAGGAGGAAGAAGGAGAGGAAGAGGAGGAGGAAGGAGAGGAAGCGGAGGAGGAACGAGAGGAGGAGGAAGGAGAAGAGGAAGAGGAGGAAGGAGAGGAGGAAGGAGAGGAAGAAGAGGAGGAGGAGGAAGGAGAGGAAGAAGAGGAGGAAGGAGAGGAGGAGGAGGAAGGAGAGGAAGAGGAAGGAGAGGAAGAAGAGGAGGAGGAAGAAGAAGGAGGAGGAGGAAGGAGAGGAGGAGGAAGGAGAGGAAGAAGAGGAGGAGGAAGGAGAGGAAGAGGAGGAGGAAGGAGAGGAAGAAGAGGAGGAGGGAGACGAAGAAGAGGAGGAGGAAGGAGAGGAAGAAGAGGAGGAGAAAGAAGAGGAGGAGGAGGAGGAAGGAGAGGAGGAGGAGGAAGGAGAGGAAGAGGAGGAGGAAGAAGGAGAGGAGGAGGCAGGAGAGGAAGAAGAGGAGGAGGAAGAAGGAGAGGAAGAGGAAGGAAGAGGAGGAAGAGGAGGAGGAAGGAGAGGAGGAGGAGGAGGAGGAGGAAGGAGAGGAGGAGGAGGAGGAAGGAAAGGAAGAAAGAGGAGGAGGAAGGAGAGGAGGAGGAGGAAGGAGAGGAGGAGGAGGAAGGAGAGGAAGAGGAGGAGGAAGGAGAGGAGGAGGAGGAGGAAGGTGAAGGGGAGGAAGAGGAGGAAGGAGAGGAGGAGGAGGAGGAGGAAGGAGAGGAGGAGGAGGAGGAGGAAGGAGAGGAGGAGGAGGAGGAAGGAAAGGAAGAAGAGGAGGAGGAAGGAGAGGAGGAGGAGGAGGAGGAAGGAGAGGAGGAGGAAGGGGAGGAGAGGAGGAGGAGGAGGAAGGTGAAGGGGAGGAAGAGGAGGAAGGAGAGGAGGAGGAGACCTACCGGCCAGGTTCTCGTGCACGGCCTTCATCTCGCTCTCGGCTCTGATGAACGCCTCCTCGATGACGCGGTTCTTCTCCTCCTCCAGGTTCTGCATCTCGGCCTCCAGCTGGCCCTGGGCGCGCTCCATCTCGCCCTCGTAGACCAGGATCTGGGGGGGCAGATTAAATTCCCATAGAGGCACATCAGATCACACAGGCGTAAAGGTTGGGTGGGAGGAGCCTGAAGCCGAGGACAGAGGAGACGAGGACAGAGGAGACGAGGAGCTATCAGATACGCCGAGGACAGAGGAGACGAGGACAGAGGAGACGAGGAGCTATCAGATACGCCGAGGACAGAGGAGACGAGGAGCTATCAGATACGCCGAGGACAGAGGAGACGAGGACAGAGGAGACGAGGAGCTATCAGATACGCCGAGGACAGAGGAGACGAGGAGCTATCAGATACGCCGAGGACAGAGGAGACGAGGAGCTATCAGATACGCCGAGGACAGAGGAGACGAGGAGCTATCAGATACGCCGAGGACAGAGGAGACAAGGACAGAGGAGACGAGGAGCTATAAGATACGCCGAGGACAGAGGAGACAAGGAGCTATCCGATACGCCGAGGACAGAGGAGACGAGGAGCTATCAGATACGCCGAGGACAGAGGAGACGAGGAGCTATCAGATACGCCGAGGACAGAGGAGACAAGGAGCTATCAGATACGCCGAGGACAGAGGAGACAAGGACAGAGGAGACGAGGAGCTATAAGATACGCCGAGGACAGAGGAGACAAGGAGCTATCCGATACGCCGAGGACAGAGGTGACGAGGACAGAGGAGACGAGGAGCTATCCGATACGCCGAGGACAGAGGTGACGAGGACAGAGGAGACGAGGAGCTATCAGATACGCCGAGGACAGAGGAGACGAGGACAGAGGAGACAAGGACAGAGGAGACAAGGAGCTATCAGATACGCCGAGGGGGGGGGGGGGTCACAGGGAATTCTGGGAGAGAGGGAGGGAGGGGTTTCGAGGGGGGGCCCAACCTTGGACAACCTGCGAACCACCTCGCTGTTGCCGTTGCCGACGGCGTTGGAGAGAAGGACGCAGAGACGTCCCCGATCGGAGAGCAGCTGCAGCCGGACGCATGCAGAGAAGAAGAAGGGGGGGGGGGCTGAATGAAACTGAAAGACTAAGAACCCGTTGGTACCAACTATGGTAGCTCGTTGTTGGAAAGGGACAGACAGAGGGACAGACAGAGGGAGAGACAGAAGGAGAGACAGATTGAGGGAGGGACAGAGGGAGAGACAGAGGGACGGAGGGACAGACAGAGGGAGAGACAGAAGGAGAGACAGATTGAGGGAGGGACAGAGGGAGAGACAGAGGGGACGGAGGGACGGACAGAGGGAGAAACAGAAGGAGAGACAGATTGAGGGAGGGACAGAGGGAGAGACAGAGGGACGGAGGGACAGACAGAGGACAGAGGGAGAGACAGAGGAACAGAGAGGAAGGGACAGACAGAGGGTGGGACAGACAGAGGGTGGGACAGACAGTTACCTGCGTCCTGAGCTGAGCGCAGGTCCTCTGGGACTCGTGCAGCTGTGTCTCCAGCTCCCTCAGCAGCTGTCTCTGGAGGGACAGCTGCTCCTGCAGCCCCCCGTTCTTCTCCTGCAGCTCAGCCAGCGCTCGCTGGGAGTCGGCCGACTCCACCTCCACCGGCTGGGACACATACTGGGGGACAAAAACAGTCTCTGAGTACACGACGTCCCCACCATTCAGTGGAAGACATTTTTAACACCACCATCTTCTCTCATGTCACGGAACATCAAAGGAACATTCACCGAGACAAGAACGTCAAAATAAGGAAAGCTCTCTTTAACAAGAGATAAAGAGAAAGACATCAACCAGAGGGACAGAGGGACAGACAGAGGAAGAGGCAGAGAGAGGGAGGGACAGACAGAGGCAGAGAGAGGGAGGGACAGACAGAGGAAAGGACAGAGGAAGGGACAGACAAAGGGAGGGAGGGAGGGACAGACGAAGAGGAAGGGACAGACAGACAGAGAGAAAGAGAGAGGAACAGACAGGCAGAGGGAAGGAGGGACAGACAGAGGGCGAGACAGAGAAGGAGGGACAGAGGAAGGAACAGACAGAGGGAGGGACAGAGGAAGAGGCAGAGAGAGG
>CM057237.1:38672505-38680005 GCA_029931835.1 Etheostoma nigrum
ACACATAGACACACACATGCACACACACAGGCACACACACAGATGCACACACACACACAGACACACACACAATCTGCAGCTCTGAGCATGTTGAGCAACAGCAGCGAGCCTTCACCCAGTTGGTCTGCATTCTGATTGGCTGAGGATGTGGGGCGTTCTGATTGGCTGAGGATGTGGGGGGAAGGTGGCGGGCAGGGCGACCCCCTCTGAGACTCAGAGGAGCGCGCGCCACCAGAGTCGAGGGTCAACTCCCGCCGCGGGGGTCAACATGTGGAGCACAGCGCCAACATGGCCGCCAGCACTGCTGCAGTATTACTACACACACTGTAGTATTAATACACACACTGTAGTATTAATATACACACTGTAGTATTTTCTGACCAGAGTAGTTTTTATATGGAAGAACTGGAATAAGGGTCTGTGAGACCGACCTAGTGAGGCGTCCTGGTCTCGTGTGGGTCGGGTCTGTGAGACCGACCTAGTGAGGCGTCCTGGTCTCGCGTGGGTTGGGCCCGTGAGACCGACCTAGTGATGCGTCCTGGTCTCGCGTGGGTCGGGTCTGTGAGACCGACCTAGTGAGGCGTCCTGGTCTCGTGTGGGTCGGGCCTGTCAGACCGACCTAGTGAGGCGTCCTGGTCTCGCGTGGGTCGGGCCTGTGAGACCGACCTAGTGAGGCGTCCTGGTCTCGTTTCTCAAGGGGCAGTAACCCACAAATACCCTGGTGGACACCAGTGGTCAAGGAAGCCGTCCGACTGAAGAAGGAGTCCTTCCGGGATATGTTATCTTGGAGGACTCCGAAGGCAGTTGCAGGGTACCGACGGGCCCGAAGGGCTGCAGCCTCTGCTGAGACAGAGGCAAAGCAGCGGGTGTAAGAGAAGTTCGGAGAAGACATGGAGAAGACCTGGAGAAGGACTTTTGGTTGACACCAAGGTGCTTCTGGAAAACCGTTCGCCACCTCAGGAGGGGGAAGCGAGGAATCCTCCAAGCTGTTTACAGTAAGGATGGGACGTTGTTGACCTCAACTGGGGAGGTAATAGAGCGGTGGAAGGAGCACTTTGATGAACTCTTAAATCCAGCTGATACGTCCTCTGTGGTAGTGGCAGATCTGGAGGATGATGGGGAATTGTCGTCAATTTTCCTGGTGGAGGTCACTGAGGTAGTTAAACAACCCGATACCGGATAAGCGGCTGAAGATGGATGGATGGACATTGTTAGAACGTGCAAGAGCAATGCAACAGTGAGACCACTATGAAGGGTCACTGTGGATCTGGATCCATGGTGTAGTCTGGTGGATCTGGAGAGCTTCATGGTATAGTCGTGCTATTGGTTCAGTGATTTCCTTTGTGGTAAGAGACCAGATAGGAAGACAGTAGGACATCGTTGAAAACACAATTGCATGTAAACAGAAGAAGAAAGATATGATCTACCAATCTAAAGATATGATCTGACAATTTAAAGATATGATCTAACAATCTAAAGATATGATCTAACAATCTAAAGATATGATCTAACAATCTAAAGATATGATCTGACAATTTAAAGATATGATCTAACAATCTAAGATATGATCTGATCTTGTATGTCCATGAAGTTTCTGATTCAGCTCTTTTGTTAAGTTAGACACATGTTCCGGGGTGTAAGGTGCGAATCAAATAGAACACCAAGATATTTGATTAATCAGTCTGGAATGAACCTCAACCTGATGAACCAGAATAACAAAGCAACGCCCTCCACCTGACTCACATGAGATGAAGGAATTAGGTTGTTATTCTGTCTCACTAAGACACACACACTCACACAGACACACACTCTGAGAGACAGAGGATAAGATCCCCCTTTGGGAGAGAACATCTACAGGAAGGAGTCCTGGGAATACTGGGAATACTGAGAATACTGGGAGTCCTGGGAATACTGGGAATACTGAGAATACTGGGAATACTGGGAATACTGGGAATACTGAGAATACTGGGAATACTGGGAATACTGGGACTACCGGGCCACTCCACCACTACAAGCAGCTGCTGAATGCACAGACTGAACGAGAGATTTCCAACAACAAAGACTCAGAGTGAACGTCAGGTTCAGGGAACAGGAAGTGGTCGAGCTGTCTGCTGCGTTCCTGCTCCATTCAGAGACAAAATGGCTTCCAGATTAGAGAGAGATCTCTGCTGTCCTATCTGCTGTGAACTCTTTAGAGATGCGGTCATCCTGTCGTGTAGCCACAGCTTCTGTAGTGACTGTGTGCAGAGCTGGTGGACAGAGAGACCACTGAAAGACTGTCCAGTGTGTAAAGGAAGACATTCAAAGGAGTCTTTACCTCCTAACTTTGCTTTAAGGAGCGCATGTGAGACATTTTCACAGGAGAGAGACCAGAGACCTTCAGAGGGTCTCTTCAGTCGGCCCTCGGAGAAGCTGAAGGTCCAGGCCCGACGCACAGAGACCCAGATTAGGGATCTGTCCTCTGTCCTGGGCTTTAACTCAGGGACTCACAGCTGGTCCTATAAAGGTAAATACTCCGCGTTGTCTGATCCTGAGACTAACACACACATACACACCTTCACACACACTTTCACAGAGAAGATGTTTCCATACTCTAACACTGTGCTGGGAAAACTGAAGGTTAGCCCAGTGAGGATCAGCGTGGCTGTAGGACAGGAATAGAAGACGTCCATGTTTCAGATGTAAGGGTTGGGGGGGGCTTCCCTTAAATATATCTTTAACAGGTCCTGACCTCAGTGATCTTCGGTCACTGGGTGGATGGCCTCCATAGTGGCAACAGACTGCATAAATTATCTTAATGCAATCTCCCAACTTTGACTCACTTCTTACTATTTTCTTACAAAATAGCTCAATGGTTTTCTGTTTTCTCTTGTTCTTCAGGAAGTACTCTGGATAATCCACGTAAAGAACAAATAGAAGAAATAAAAAAAGAAGTGCAAACCAAAGGACCCGCTTCAGCCGCTGCAAAGATCCAGACTTATCTGGCCGAGCATGATAATATTCGGCTAAATATTGCGATCACAGGAGAGTCTGGTTCTGGTAAATCCACCTTTGTTAACGCCTTTAGAGGCATACCCAACAGCGATAAGGAAAGAGCCGCCCCTACTGGGGTTACACAACCCACCAAAGCTCCTACACCATACCCCCACCCAAATTATCCCAACGTTACCTTTTGGGATCTTCCTGGTTTCGGCTCCACCAGGTTTCCAGCTGACGAGTACATGAAGAAGGTTGGATTCCAAAGGTTTGACGTCTTCATCATCATCTCAGATAATCGCTTCAGAGAAAATGATGTGAAGCTCGCTAAGGAGATTCAGAAGATGGGGAAGAAGTTCTACTTGGTTCGCTCAAAGATTGACCACAACATGTATGATGAAGAAGAAACTCTGGGGTCAAAGTTCAACGAACAAGAGATCCTTAAAGAAATAAGGGAGGACTGCATTCGAGGTAAGTCTGAGGTTAAAACTTAAAGGCATACGGTATGCAACAAGGGTCACAAGTAGACCCTCTGACTTTAGAGGACGAATCAGAACTTCACACGTTGGCTATGTTAACAGGTTCAATATGAATCATATGATCACTGGCAGAGCCGCCTCATCTTTTTAGATATGAACACATATTTCTACTGAAAACAACCAACTGAAAATAACCTAAACAACCTACCTGTCTTTGTGTCGGCCCTGCAGAGGGTTTCTGGGAAGTGTAGGGTTAGGAGGTTATTTCTCAGATTATTTTAAGTTCATCATTTGAAGTTAACTTCCTGTTCTCTTTGTGATGAAGGTCTTAAAGGACGTGTTGAGTCTCCACAAGTCTTCCTGGTGTCCAGCCGTAAACTCCACCTGTATGACTTCCGTCTGTTAGAGAAAACCTTACAGGAAGAACTCCCTGCACACAAGAAGAAGGTTCTGCTGTTGGCCTTGCCCAATGTCAGTCTTGAAATATTCAGAGAGAAGAAAGAAGCTTTACAGGCAAACATAAAGTACCTTGCTACTGCGTCTGCCCTCGGAGCATTAGTACCAGTTCCTGGGCTTTCTGTTGCCGTTGATTTGGCCATGATGGTTACTACCATAAGAAAGTACCAAGCTACCTTTGGTCTTGATAGCGAGTCACTGCAGCGTCTTGCTCAGACTGTAGGTAAGCCTTTGGCTGAGCTTAGAGCAGTGATGACATCACCACTGACTGGACAAGAAACAACCAAAGATCTTATCATTAAGGTACTGAGCTCTTCCATGGATTACCTTTCATTAACGGCAGTAGGGAAAGGGTCGAGATATATTCCATTCATTGGAATCCCAGCAGCAATGGCCGCCTCCGCTGCCTCCACCTACAGATATCTCAGCATGTTCCTCGACATGCTGGCTGACGATGGACAGAAGGTATTTGAGAAGGCGCTGGGTTTGAACACCCCGCTGTAAGGGAGAGGACAGCAGACAAACAGATAATGTCCCGGAGGAAACGTCCCTGCACCCGGTCCATTAAGGTCCCGGACGTCTCTGCTGATCAAAAACCTGAAAAGGTTCTGGAGATTTACAGAACATCCTCTTGACCTTTAAAGGGACATTTCTGTCAATTAAAAAAAATCAAAATACAAAAATGCACCTGTTTTAAAATCAGTTTGGAACATTCCTTCATATTAACGCAGTATATTAACAGTATTTCTACGGACTTTTCTAACAATGTAAACAGATATTGATCTTTATTGTCACTGTGCTCAATGACGACATGTTCTCCAGCTCTTCAGTAGATGTAGGAATAGTGACGAGGTTTTTGGTTGTGGTGGTGGTGGGGGAGAGGGGAGCAGCATCAGGGCTCGTTAGGGCCATGTTTTAGAAATGAAGAGTTATGAGAAATTAAATCAAATGTTCTGTGACATTAACTACAGTTTGGGATTTTGTCAAGGTGAAATGATTTAAAGCTAATGGACTTGTAATTATAAAAGTAAATATATAGCTGATGTACTACAAGATTTTTGCAAGGGGATGTGATTATATAGTCTACATTTCACCTTTTCTTTGTGTTGCATTTTCTGTGTTTTTATTGTTTTAACTCTTTTTTTATTGTTTTAACTTTTTCTCTTGGTGTATTGAAGAGTTTCTTCTTGAGTTTTATTTTTTATCATTAAGTAAGGTTGTAATGTTCTTTGGATGGGAATGAATATTTTTTGGTTGGTTTGTAAGTATGATCCCGAATTTAAAAACATATTTGTAAAAGTTTGGAAATATAAAAGATGTAGTTGTACGTTATTCTCGCTGATAGGAGAGTCATGGTTGAATGAAGTTAAAGGATGAAAGCATCAGCTAAATGTCATGAGATGACTGTAATGACGCAGGTCTAGACCTCTCTATAATTTACAGGTAGAGCAGGTCTAGACCACTCTATAATTTACAGGTAGAGCAGGTCTAGACCACTCTATAATTTACAGATAGAGCAGGTCTAGACCACTCTATAATTTACAGATAGAGCAGGTCTAGACCACTCTATAATTTACAGATAGAGCAGGTCTAGACCACTCTATAATTTACAGATAGAGCAGGTCTAGACCACTCTATAATTTACAGATAGAGCAGGTCTAGACCACTCTATAATTTACAGATAGAGCAGGTCTAGACCACTCTATAATTTACAGATAGAGCAGGTCTAGACCTCTCTATAATTTACAGATAGAGCAGGTCTAGACCTCTCTATAATTTACAGATAGAGCAGGTCTAGACCACTCTATAATTTACAGATAGAGCAGGTCTAGACCTCTCTATAATTTACAGGTAGAGCAGGTCTAGACCTCTCTATAATTTACAGATAGAGCAGGTCTAGACCACTCTATAATTTACAGATAGAGCAGGTCTAGACCGCTCTATAATTTACAGATAGAGCAGGTCTAGACCACTCTATAATTTACAGATAGAGCAGGTCTAGACCGCAGACTGCAGCGTGTTACAGGGTGTAGCAGGGTGTTATAGGGTATAGCAGGGTGTTAGGATAAAACCAACATGGCTAGTGGATAATCTGATTGGTTGGTATACACTAGCCATGTTGGCTATGAGTTATTATTAAATTTATTCAGTGTGCCGATGTGCTGCAATAGCAGCACTCGGCGCAATGACTATTATCGCCCATACTTATTATTATTCCGCCTGTTTTTTGTCCCGCTACTAGTCCCGCAGCGTTGCCAACACGCACACCCAAAATACATCAAAACGTGGGTAATGATCGGGAATGGCGGGCTATGACTTTTCAAAGAGATTTGCCGCGCGGTTTTCACAAAATCGGCAAAAGCACGGCAAAAAATTCTCATTGTTCGGGAAATTGCTCAACATCGCTCAAAACGCCCCCTCTTTGGGACCGTGCTATGTCGCCATACTTTAACGTAGAAACATGATTAAAAGTGTAAACCGAAGACAAGACTTTGGCGTTTATTGGGCTGAATGGGCGTTCAGATATCAAGCACGGTTTCTCCCAAATCACAGTTTACGTATCGTCCCGTTTTCAGACCGTCTCAGATTTTCCAATGTGTGTGTATGTGGTGGAATGTTCAGAGTTAGAGTGGACGACAGAGTGGGGGTCTGCGGTACGGATCTCTGAAAGTTTCCCAAACAAATTGCTCTCTCTCCTCCAGTTTTCAGTCTTCAGACTTCATTATTGGTCAAAATGTAGGAAATCTTGTGCCGGTCGCAGACATGTAACTATGGAGTTTATCGGACTTAAATTGTTGGCTGTGATCTACCAACTGTCGATAGAAACTATGAAAAAACCATGCAGCTGGAGTACGATTCAGTGCTTTTTTTCACAAACAAATGTCTCTCGCTCCTCCAGTTTTAACTCTTTAGACTTCATGGTTGGTCAAAATGTAGGGAATCTTGTGCCGGTCGCAGACATGTAACTATGGAGACAATCGGACTTAAGGTTTTTGCGCTAGGCTCACCAACTGCAGATATAAAGCATTGAGAGAAAGAATCTGGCCCGTACTCTGATGAAATCACCATAGCAACAGGTTCTCTTACTGAGAGGACAGAGGCAGGGGCTGCAGGATGATTCACTGATTATTTCCCAAAACAAATGTCTCTCTCTCCTCCAGTTTTAACTCTTCAGATATAATTTTTGGTCAAAATGTAGGAAATCTTGTGCTGGTCGCAGACATGTAACTATGGAGTCTATTGGACTTAAAGTTTTTGCTCTATTCGCACCAACTGCAGATAGAAACTATGAAAAGAAATATCTGGATTCTTCACTGTGGAAATCACCATAGCAACAAGGAGAAGAGTTGTCTGTCAGCTAACATGGTGTCATGATGGACCACACCCACCAGACTCAATGTAAATAAACAGTCATTTTAGCATCGTTACACACACTTCCTTCAGAGTCAAGAGAAACCAAATTAAACTATGAAAAGCTGTTTTTGGTCTTCTCTACACTTTTCCAACCATCACAACTCTAGTGTTGGTGTAAATAAACACAAACTTTACCGATTTACATGTGAAAATATGTTGGCTCTATACACGCTAA
>CM057237.1:38682505-38702505 GCA_029931835.1 Etheostoma nigrum
ATTATTATTTATATCAGCCCTGAGAAAGTGATCCATGTTAACCTCATGTGAAAACTACTGTATAGTAGTCATACACCTGTATGTATATATGTATATATATACATATATATATATATATATATATATATATATGTGTATTGAGCAGCTGATTAATCAGACTACTGACAGTACAAGTACATTGTACTTAAGTAAAGGTATTATTACTTTGATGAACTTTTACTCAAACTACAATTTGTAACTTTCTGCTGCTGGGGGTCTAAATCAAAACAATGGATGACTTTTGATGACGCTGGGAAGGAGCGTGGGATCATGGGAGTTGTAGTTTTTATTGATAAACATGGATTCATCCATTAAAGTTTTAATTAATTGCTTTTCCCGAAATAAAAAATAAAAGATCTTTAACTTCTTTACTCACTTGGACTGCCGGCGCCCAGAGCACATTTGCCTATCCTGCCTATCTATGCTACAGGCCGGCCCTGACACGGGGAAATGTAAAAGTAATAATTTTGTAAAAAAATTAAAAAAATAAAAATAAATGAAACCTGCCAAAACTGATTTTATTTTGAAAAGTTAAAAAAAAGATTTTATTTTGAAAGGTTAAAATAAATGATTTTATTTTGAAAAGTTGAAAAAAAATGATTTTATTTTGAAGTTAAAAAATGATTTTATTTAGAAAAAAATTAAAAATGATTTTATTTAGAAAAGTTAAAAAATGATTTTATTTTGAAAAAAATTTAAAATGATTTTATTTTGAAAACATTTAAAAAATAATTTTATTTTGAAAAATACCCTGACTGCTTTTATTTTGAAAGTTGTTTCCGGAAGCGCCTATATATCGCCGTCCACCGCAGCGTCGCCGCTCCGGATCCGCATCGGGAGGACCGGCTCGGCTTCTCCAGTGAAAGTTCCTCCGGAGTTGGGCGCGCCTGCACCGAGCCACACCGCCTCCTTCAGCCGCAGGAGGGTCGCCGTCACACGGCCATGGCCTCTTTCGTTTGCCGGATCCAGTACCTGGAGGACTCGGACCCCTTCATCTGCACGAACTTCCCCGAACCTCGGAGACCTCCGACGGTCAGCGTGGAGGAGAACCTGCCGCTCAGCGAGCACATCGCCGGGATACACAAGCTGCTCGAGGCGCCTCTGAAGGTGGGTCAAAAATATAAAAAACAACTAAATCCACTAAAACAGGTGCCGATCTACAGGTAAGGGACTAAGATCCATGGTGAATTACTTAAAAACTACATTTACCAGAGTTTTCACGCAACAGGTGTGGCACAAACATTAAATACTCGGTTTTTCCTCAGGATGCTGGTCACACGCCGAACTCAGGCGAATTAGTTAATTAACTCAACTAAAATAGATGCCGATTTACAGCAACGATTAATTAAGTCGTTTTGGATTACTTTAAAACGACATTTTAATTTTCTTAAAGCAAAAGGTGTGAAACAAACATTAAATACTCGGGTTTTCCTCAGGATGTTGGGGACACGCCAAACTCCGTTTAAAAATCAGGCGATATAATGTATTCTTGGTCATTTTGGTTACTTATAGAATGATTTAAAGTCTTAAAAATGGGATAAATCTACATCTGTACAGAACACAAGTTGTGTTGTCTAACTTTACCTCTAAAGTTAAAAAGATTTAAAGCCATGATCATTGTTTTCCTTCAGGATATTGGGGACACGCCAAACTCCGTTTAAAAATACGGCAAATTAGTGTGTTCTTGGGAATTTGGCCACGTAGAGAACCATTATCGTCTTACATCTTTCCATTCAGTATTTCTTCTGTAAAAAAACAGATGCGGTGCTTTTTGCTGCCGAACTGTCCAGAAGACTTGAAAGAATTGATCGGTTTTGGGTTTTTGTAGCTATCGTTGCTATTGATCGCTTCCACGTAAAAAGGCCTTGTTTTTGAATGGAGTTTGGTGTCAGTCAGAAATCACTAAACATTTAAAGGTGCTTTTGCTGCTGTTCATTTTTATCTTCGGTCCAATCAGATGTGTGTATCAGTGAAGTCACAAGTGTTGAGATTCATTTTGAATTACACTTCATTGTCCCAAAATTGTTTATATTTTGGGAATTTCTAGGCCTTTTATCGACAGGACAGCTGAAAAAATGAGAGGGGGGAATGACATACAGCAAAGGGCCACAGGTCGGAGTTGAGCCCTGGCCTGCTGTGTCGAGGACTAAACCGCTATATAAATATGGGCGCCCGGATAGCTCAGTTGGAAGAGCGGGCGCCCATATACACCCTGGTATTTTTTGCAAAACTCATACTGCCTTAGAGGGTAACTACCCTTTCCAACCTGGACCCCTTGTTCCTGTGTTTTTGTGTCTAAGTGACTGTGGGAACAACAATCTCTGACATTGGTCCAGTATTACACGCACAAAAGTGCTCGTTTTGCCACTGACAGACTCAGATTATAATTCTAAGTGCCTAACATTATGGGATGGATCCCTACAGAGATAGACCTTTTAGTTAAAGAGTAAGATCCTTTTAGTTTAACATGAAACAGAAATCACCATCACCAAACCCACCAGACTCCATGTAAATAATCACTACTTTTAGCGTGTATAGAGCAGCATATCTCCACCAGACTCCATGTAAATAATCACTACTTTTAGCGTGTATAGAGCAGCATATCTCCACCAGACTCCATGTAAATAATCACTACTTTTAGCGTGTATAGAGCAGCATATCTCCACCAGACTCCATGTAAATAATCACTACTTTTAGCATGTATAGAGCAGCATATCTCCACCAGACTCCATGTAAATAATCACTACTTTTAGCGTGTATAGAGCAGCATATCTCCACCAGACTCCATGTAAATAATCACTACTTTTAGCGTGTATAGAGCAGCATATCTCCACCAGACTCCATGTAAATAATCACTACTTTTAGCGTGTATAGAGCAGCATATCTCCACCAGACTCCATGTAAATAATCACTACTTTTAGCGTGTATAGAGCAGCATATCTCCACCAGACTCCATGTAAATAATCACTACTTTTAGCATGTATAGAGCAGCATATCTCCACCAGACTCCATGTAAATAATCACTACTTTTAGCAACGTTTTTAGAGTAAAAGCTGTTTCTGCTGAAAACAGGATGTTAAAGTGGAATAAAACTCTTTTCATCAACATCTTTTAAGATTTGTCTGTCTGCTGCTCACAGCCTCGCCAAAGTAAAAGTCCCTGTCGCTGTGCCGTCTCGGCCGGTTTCCTGCTGCTTTTAGCTGACTAATGATGCTTCCTGTTTGGATCAGCGTGCAGTTTTCCCAACAGGAAGTGAACGCAACTTTATACAGTCATGGTTCACGTCGTCCGACCACAGACTCAGGACCTTCTTCCTGTTTTCATTTCCTGCTCCCGCCCTCAGACACGTCTCAACAATAACAACAATAATAATAACAACAATAAAAACAGCAACAATAAAAACAACAACAATAATAACAACAATAACAACAATAACAATAACAACAATAACTACAATAACTACAATAAAAATAATAAAAATAATAAAAACAATAAAAATAATAATCATAGTGATTACTACCAACCAATGAGTGGACATTGTAATTTCCCCAGTTGGGATAAATTAAAAAATAAAAATAAAAATGAACAATAAGGAGCAAAACCACCTCGGACAACAAGCAACAAAAATGGTTCAAGAAAAACCCAAAAAGTTACAAAAATGCCAAAAATAAAGAAGCAACCGTCGTTAAAACCCTGTGATGACGTCATCAGTGATGTCATCCCTCAGATACCTCGGAGGCCGAAGGTCAAGATTCGGGTTTTTGTTGCGCTTTCTACGTTTTGGATGTCTCTATATCACGTTTTTAAAACTATTTTTTTTGTAAATGTTTCCGTTTGTTTATTTTTTATTTTTTTTATTTAAAAAAAAAAATTGTTTAAGTCGATAACTAAAAATTTAACAATTTATTTCTCTCTTTTCCGATTTTTTTTTTTAGATTTTTTTTACTTTTTTTAGTCAGTTTTTTGACGTTTTTTTAAATTATTTTCAGTCAGATATTTAACAATTTTTTTTGACAATTTTTCCATTTTTTTGTTGACGTTTTTTAAATTACGTTTTAGTCAATTAACAATAGTTAACTAATAATAAAAAATAAAAAAATTGTCGCTTTTTCCAATGTTTTTGACAAAATGCGTCTAAAATGTCTTTTTATTGTTTTAAAAGCACCCTAAATGTTAAATGCAGCCCGGCAGGAGGGCGGAGGTCCGAGGTCTCCACGGAGACGCAGCCGGCGTCCTGCGAGGCGTTCGAGGCCCCGTTGGAATCCGTGGCGCCGGTCCCTATGGATCACATTCCTCAGACTCGCTAAGTGTTCCCATGATGCCTCGGGGCTCGACCTGCAGAGACACGGAGGACGCGTTCAGACCAGAAAGACACACAGGATCTTTTAATGACCCCCCCAACAACGTAGAGCTTCATAGTTCAGTTCCTGTTCTGTCAGATCCGTTAGAGATCGTGAGAAAACTAACGCGGATTAGAACGTGACGAAGAGATCGGGACGTCGTCACAAACATCGGAAACGAGCGACAACAACATCTAAAAATAAGAATGCGCTGATTAAAAACCACAAAAACATCAAAAATCATCAAATAATACGACAAACATTTCCTAAAAACGTGAAGTTTGTGACATCACTACCTGATGTGAGTCGAGTAGCCTAGCTTAGCACGGAGACAGAGGAAAACTGCTAGCCTAGCTTAGCACGGAGACTGGAGGCAGAGGGAAACTGCTAGCCTAGCTTAGCACGGAGACCGGAGGCAGAGGGAAACTGCTAGCCTAGCTTAGCATGGAGACTGGAGGCAGAGGGAAACTGCTAGCCTAGCTTAGCACGGAGACCGGAGGCAGAGGGAAACTGCTAGCCTAGTTTAGCATGGAGACTGGAGGCAGAGGGAAACTGCTAGTCTAGCTTAGCATGGAGACCGGAGGCAGAGGGAAACTGCTAGCCTAGCTTAGCACGGAGACCGGAGGCAGAGGGAAACTGCTAGCCTAGCTTAGCACGGAGACCGGAGGCAGAGGGAAACTGCTAGTCTAGCTTAGCACGGAGACTGGAGGCAGAGGGAAACTGCTAGCCTAGCTTAGCATGGAGACCGGAGGCAGAGGGAAACTGCTAGTCTAGCTTAGCACGAAGACTGGAGGCAGAGGGAAACTGCTAGCCTAGCTTAGCATGGAGACTGGAGGCAGAGGGAAACTGCTAGTCTAGCTTAGCATGGAGACCGGAGGCAGAGGGAAACTGCTAGCCTAGCTTAGCACGGAGACCGAGGGAAACTGCTAGCCTAGCTTAGCATGGAGACTAGAGGCAGAGGGAAACTGCTATCCTAGCTTAGCACGGAGAGAGCGGGGGAAACTGCTAGCCTAGCTTAGCATGGAGACTAGAGGCAGAGGGAAACTGCTAGCCTAGAGAGGTTTGAGACCTGGAGGTGATGTCATGTGTTGTGTGTGTGTGTTGTGTGTGTGTGTGTGTTGTGGGTGTGTGTGTGTGTGTGTGTATGTGTGTGTGTGTGTGTGTGGAATGTGGCTCTGCAGGTTTTTAGTCTGGATTGTTTCTGATTTTGCTTTCATACCTGACCTACAACGCTAAAAATAGACACACACTCACACACACACACACACACACACACACACACACACACACACACTCTCACACACACACTCACACACACACACTCACACACACACACACACACACACACACACACACACACACACACACACACACTCTCACACACACACACACACACACACACAGACAAACTGTGTAAGAGAGAGTGCAGCAGGGTGACGTGTTCGGAGATTAGATAACGAGTTATTGATAATTAGACATGAGATCAGGGCCTGATGTAACACACACACACACACACAGACACACAGACACACACACACACACACACACACACACACACACACAGCAGTGACTGCAGCGCTGGTAGACTTGTGCTTGTCTGTGATTGGTCACATGGTGCAAGCCCCGCCCCTTTCCCGCCAGCTACAGGTACCAGGGCTGATGACCACCGTCCTGTCCCAACATATTATTATTATTCAGTGTGCCGATGTGCAATCGGCACAATGACTATTATTGCCCATACTTATTATTATTATTCTTCATCTTCCGCCAAATTTCGTCCCGCTACTAGTCCCAAAGCGTTGCCAACACGCGCACCACATTACACCGACATGTGGGTAATGATCGGGAATGGTGTGCTATGACTTTTCTAAGAGATTTGCCGCGTGGTTTTACCGAAATCGGCAAAAATACGGCAAAAATTTCTCATTGACTTGAATGGGAAATGATCGGGAAATCGCTCAACATCGCTCAAAACGCCCCCTCTTTGGGACCGTGCTGTATCGCCATACTTTAACGTAGAAACATGATTAAAAGTTTAAACCGAAGACAAGACTTTGGCGTTTATTGGGCTGAATGGGCGTTCAGATATCAAGCACGGTTTCTACCAAATCACAGTTTACGTTTCGTCCCGTTTTCAGACCGGCTCAGATTTTCCAATGTGTGTGTATGTGGCGGAATGTTCAGAGTTAGAGTGGACGACAGAGTGGGGGGCTTCGGTACGGATCTCTGGAAGTTTCCCAAACAAATTGCTCTCTCTCCTCCAGTTTTCAGTCTTCAGACTTCATTATTGGTGAAAATGTAGGGAATCTTGTTCCGGTCGCAGACATGTAACTATGGAGTCTATCGGACTTAAATTGTTGGCTGTGATCTACCAACTGTCGACAGAAGCTATGAAAAACACAGTATGATTCAGTGATTTCTTCCCCAAACAAATTTGTCTCTCTCCTCCAGTTTTACATCTATAGACATTATAGTTGGTCAAAATGTAGGGAATCTTGTGCCGGTCGCAGACATGTAACTATGGAGTCTATCGGACTAATACTTTTCGCGCTAGGCTCACCAAACTCTTGACAGGTAACATTAAAAAAAGTATCTCGCACCTTTTTTGATGAAATCACCATAGCAACATGTTCTGTTACTGAGAGGACAAAGGGAGGGGCTGCAGCACGACAGAGACAGACACACACACACACGCACAGACACCCACACACACACACAGAGACACAACACACACACACCACACACACCACACACACACACACATACAGAAACACACGCACAGACACACACACAGAGAGACACAACACACATACGCACACACACACAGAGAGACACAACACACACACACCACACACACACACATACATACACACCACACACACAACACACACAGAGAGAGACACACAACACACACACACCCACATACACACCACACCCCCCCCCACACACACACACACAGAGAGACACACAACACACACACACCCACATACACACCACACACACACACACAGAGAGACACAACACACACACACACCACACACACACACATACACACCACACACACACAGAGAGACACAACACACACACACCACACACACACACATACATACACACCACACACACAACACACACAGAGAGACACACAACACACACACACCCACATACACACCACACCCCCCCCCCACACACACACACACAGAGAGACACACAACACACACACACCCACATACACACCACACACACACACAGAGAGACACAACACACACACACCACACACACACACATACACACCACACACACACACACACACACAACACACACAGAGAGAGACACACAACACACACACACCCACATACACACCACACACACACACACATACACACCACACACACACACATACACACCACACACACACACAACACACACAGAGAGAGACACACAACACACACACACCCACATACACACCACACACACACACAGAGAGACACAACACACACACACCACACACACACACATACACACCACACACACACACACACACACACAACACACACAGAGAGACACACAACACACACACACCCACATACACACCACACACACACACATACACACCACACACACACACACACACACAACACACACAGAGAGAGACACACAACATACACACACCCACATACACACCACACACACACACACACACACACACTCAGACACAGACACACACACACTCTCTCTCACACACACACACACACACACATTCACACACAGACACACACACACACACTCTCTCACACAAACACACTCACACACACACACACACACACTCAGACACAGACACACACACATACACTCTCTCACACACACACACACACACACACACTCAGACACAGACACACACACACACTCTCTCACAGAAACACACTCACACACACACACACACTCAGACACAGACACACCTATCATTACACTGTTCCCTGGAGACAATGTTGACCAACTGACTCCTAACTGCTGTTTCCAATGTGTGTGTATGTGGATGTGCACCCAGTAGCAGGCACACTGATAAAATTTCTGCGGAATTTTCTAGTTATTATTATTATTATCATTATTATTATTATTATTATTATTATTATTATTATTATTATTATTATTATTATTAATTAATGAATCCAGGCGGGCTGACCTCCAGCCTGTGGACTGGGTTGATGGCGTTGTGTTCGATCGGCCTCTGACCTTTGACCTCTGGCCTCCAGCTGTTGGTCGATGTGCAGCCGGCGGTGACATCACCAGATCAATGCACCTCTGGCCATAGACATATAAAGAGTAGACGCCGCATTGGCAGGCTGAGCGCGAAGAAATCCAGCCGCCATCTTGGACCGGTCATACTCGTTACTCAGCAGCAGAAGATACAAGATGCCAGAGCACTGTGCAGCATGTTCCTGCTCAGATCTCTCTCACTCTGGGTCTGGGTCTGTGAAGCATGTTCCTGCTCAGATCTCGCTCACTCTGGGTCTGGGTCTGGGTCTGGGTCTGTGAAGCATTGTGTAGGCCTATCTGTGTCTTTGTTAGGGGTACAGTCGTGGTCCAAAGTTTTGAGAATAACACAAGGATTGGATTTCACAAAGTCATCTCATTCCGTGTTTGTAGATATTTTTGTCAGATGTTACTACGGTATACTGAAGCATAATCACAAGCATTTCTTAAGTGTCAAAGGCTTTTATTGACAATTACAATCAGTTTGTGCAAAGAGTCAATATTTGCAGTGTTGACCCTTCTTTTTCAAGACCTCTGCAGTTCGCCCTGGCATGCTGTCCATTAACTTCTGGGCCACATCCTGACTGACGGCAGTCCATTCTTGCATAATCAATGCTCGAAGTTTGTCGGAATTTGTGGGTTTTTGTTTGTCCACCCGCCTCTTTGAAGATTGACCACAAGTTCTCAATGGGATGAAGGTCTGGGGAGTTTCCTGGCCATGGACCCAAAATGTTGATGTTTTGTTCCCTGAGCCACTTGGTTATCACTTTGGCCTTGTGGCAAGGTGCTCCATCACGCTGGAAAAGGCATGGTTGGTCTCCAAACTGGTTTTGGATGGTTGGGAGAAGTTGTTCTCGGAGGGTGTTTTGGTACCATTCTTTATTCATGGCTGTGTTTGTCACAGACCCGCTTAGGGGAGTGTGCTAAACTCCTGCTCCCGACCTGTGCTGTCCCGGCCGTGTCCTTCTCTCTCTTTTACTGCACTCCCACACACCTGCTTCGTTAAGTCCAGGTGTTTCCAATTGTCTCTGCCTCAGCCCATTAAGTCTGGGCGACCAAAAAAGGAACAAGGGGGAGGAGCTCCAGTCTTGTCAGGGGGAGACACAACCAGTCTGTACATACAACTAAACCCAACCCAAAACATGCAATAATAAGTCATGCAATAATAAAACATACAATAGAGGAACATGCGGATGCCCAACAACAAAACCTATGCAACAACAAGGAAAAATCACAGCACACGCATGCAGACACCCCACCAATAAAAATCCACCTCTGACATGTTTTTAGGCAAAATTGTGAGTGAGCCCACTCCCTTGGCTGGGAAGCAACCCCACACATGGATGGTCTCAGGATGCTTTACTGTTGGCATGACACAGGACTGATGGTAGCGCTCACCTTGTCTTCTCCTGACAAGCTTTGTTCCGGATGCCCCAAACAATCGGAAAGGGGATTCATCTGAGAAAATGACTTTGCCCCGGTCCTCAGCAGTCCAATCCCTGTCCCTTTTAGCAGAATAATGATCTGTCCCTGATGTCTTTCCTTCCTGGAGAGAAGTGGCTTCTTTGCTGCCCGTCTTGACACCAGGCCATCCTCCAAAAGTCTTCGCCTCACTGTTCGTGCAGATGCACTCACACATGCCTGCTGCCATTCCTGAGCAAGCTCTGCACTGGTGGTGGCACGATTCCGCAACTGAATCAACTTTAGGAGACGGTCCTGGCGCTTGCTGGACTTTCTTGGACGCCCTGAAGCCTTCTTCACAACAACTGAACCTCTCTCCTCGAAGTTCTTGATGATCCGATAAATGGTTGATTTAGGTGCAATCTTACTAGCAGCTATATCTTTGCCTGTGAAGCCCTTTTTGTGCAAAGCAATGATGCTAGCACGTGTTTCTCTGCAGGTAACCATGGTTAACAGAGGAAGAACAGATATTTCAAGCACCACCCTCCTTTTAAAGCTTCCAGTCTGTTATTGTAACTCAACTAGCATGACAGAGTGATTTCAAATCACTAACATGTTTTCAGCTGGTCCTTTAGTGGCAGGGCCAAGATGCAGTGGTAATGTTTTTTAAGATTAAGTTCATTTTTATTCAAAGGAGGGACTTTGCAATTAATTGCAGTTCATCTGATCACTCTACATAACATTTCGGAGTACATGCAGATTGCCAACATAAAAATTGAGGCAGCAGACTTTGTAAAAATTCATATTTGTGTCATTCTCAAAACTTTCGACCACGACTGTATGCTTGTGTTGTTATTACATTAATTAAACGCGCTGACAGCTCCTCACACTGAGTGGAGCGTGTGACCTGTCCAAGATGGCCGCCCCACGGCTCGTCAGCGCCAGTAGGCAGTAGCGGTCGAGGCGGCGTCTACTCTTTATATGTCTATGCCTCTGGCTGTGGTACCTGAAGGCATCACGGTCCATCTGACCGCTTTAGTTACACACACACATTCACACACACACACACACACACACACAGACAGCCATTCACACACACACACACACACACACACACACACACACACACACACACACACACACTCATTCACACACACACCCATTCACACGCACGCACACCACACGTACACACACACCCATTCACACACACACACACCCATTCACACACACACACACACACACACACACACACAGCCATTCACACACACACACACACATATTCACACACACACACCCATTCACACACACACACACCCATGCACGCACACACACACCCATTCACACACACACACAGAGACACACATTCAGACACACACGCACCCATGCTACACTCTTTTATTCGCTCGCCAATTAACCAGATTAACACAACCTGTTGATCAGGAATCTGGTGCCCCAGTGCATGCTGGGAGGCATCCAACACACCTGCAGTCACATGATCAACCCTCAGCCAATCAGCTCTTCTCATGTTGTATTCTTTCAAAATAAGAGCTCGCTGTTCCTCCTCCAGACTGAAGATGATCTGGGATGATGATCAAAGTCAAAGTCTGCTTTATTGTCAATTTCTTCACATGTCAAGACATACAAAGAGATTGAAATTATGTTTCCCTCTGTCCCACGGTGGAGACGAGACATATTTTACACACACACGTCCACACACTCACACACACACACACGTCCACACACTCACACACACACACACGTCCACACACTCACACACACACACGTCCACACACTCACACACACACACACGTCCACACACTCACACACACACACGTCCACACACACACTCACACACACACACGTCCACACACTCACACACACACACACACGTCCACACACTCACACACACACACACACGTCCACACACTCACACACACACACGTCCACAGACAAACATAACATTCAAGTAAACAATATAAAAAGTAAAAATAAGAAGGCACATGCAATGAGGAAAATAAGAGCAGCAACATTTGAGTTAAAAATGTGCAATTGTACATACAGTAGACGACGACGATGATGATGATGATGATTATTACTTCATGTATATTGTATCCTAGTTTTTCATTATATTTATATTGTGTGACTGATTTTGCTGCTGGAACACCGTCATTTCCCATTTTTCTTGGGATCAATATCTATCTATTATTATTATTATTATTATTATTATTATTATTATTATTATTATTTTACTCTGATGACCCTGTTGGAAGAAGTCTTTGAATTATTAATATTTTAAATCATGTTAAAGCTCTCGTGTTGTAAAACGTGAGATTTAGTGATGATAACACCATCAGATCCTTAAAGAGACAGGCGCTAAAACGGAGCAGTAAGAATAGTAATGATAATAATAATAATATTATAATAATGATGATAATGATAATAATAATGATAATAATAATAATAATAATAATAATGATAATAATAATATTATAATGTGTTTTTAGATATTGAAGCATATTAAATATAGTATGAATATGAGACTCGTCTTCTCTGTCTTCATTGATTTCTTTAACTGTGTCTCTCTGTCTGTCTCCTTGTCTGTCTGTCTCCCTGTCTCTGTCTGTCTCTGTCCGTCTCCCTGTCTCTCTGTCTGTCCCTGTCTCCCAGTTGGAGGAGTGTACTCTCCAGTTGGCGTCTAATGGGAACTACCTGGACCTGGACTCGTCTCTGAGCGAGCAGCGAGACGAGCTGGACACTTTCTACGAAGACGTGGCGTAAGAACACCTTTACCTGTCTCGCTGTCCCTGCCTGTCTTGCTGTCCCTGCCTGCCTGTCTGACTGTCCCTGCCTGTCTCACTGTCCCTGCCTGTCTTGCTGTCCCTGCCTGCCTGTCTGACTGTCCCTGCCTGTCTCACTGTCCCTGCCTGTCTTGCTGTCCCTGTCTGTCTCGCTGTCTCTGCCTGTCTCGCTGTCCCTGCCTGTCTCACTGTCTCTGTCTGTCTCGCTGTCCCTGCCTGTCTTGCTGTCTCTGTCTGTCTCACTGTCTCTGCCTGTTGTCTCTTGTAAATAGTCAAACTCCTTTATTCCCTAATTTTCTCCCCCTCTCTCTCCTTCCCTCCCTCCCCCCCTTCTCTCCCCCTCCCCCCCCTCCCCTCTCTCCCTCTCTCTTTATGTGGAAACTCGTCTGTTCTGGGATCAGATTATTTATCTCGTCAGACCTCGTTTCACCCGAGAAATGTTACGACGTCCACCGGGACGGGGGGGGGGGACGAGGGGGGCGGGGGGAGGGGGGCACGGGGGGGGGACCGGGGTAGGGGTGGGCACGGGGGGGGGGGTGACATCACAGGTTGTTAAATCCCAAATATCAACAAACCATGTTGAATAAATCAGTATGAGATAGAAATAAGAGACCAATAGAAATCAATACAAAGAGTGTGTGTGTGTGTCTCCGTGGTGTGTTCAGGGTCTCTACAGAACGCCGTTCCTCTGACCTTTCTTTCTTTCTTTCTGTTGCTCAGTAAAGGGAAGAAGCCCATCCTGATCCTGAGGACCCAGCTGTCTGTCCGCGTGCACGGCATCCTGGGTAATTATCTCGCCCTGCCACCGCGGCAACGACTTCCTCTCCTCGCTCTCTCTGCGCGCACACACAGACACATATACACAGACACACACACAGACACATATACACAGACACACACACAGACACATATACACAGACACACACACAGACACATATACACAGACACACACACAGACACATATACACAGACACACACACAGACACACACACACACACACACACACACACACACACACACAGACACATATACACACACACACACAGACACACACACAGACACATATACACACACACACACAGACACACACACAGACACATATACACACACACACACACACACACACAGACACATATACACACACACACACAGACACATATACACACACACACACAGACACACACACAGACACATATACACAGACACACACACAGACACATATACACAGCACACACACACACACACACACACACACACACACACACACACACAGACACATATACACACACACACACAGACACACACACAGACACACACACACACACACACCGGGTTTTATTAAAGGTTCTAGCGTCCAGCTGTGGAAAACGCTGAAAATATCAAGATTTTTATAAAATATCAAGATCTTAAAAAAGACAAAAAAAAACATCGTAAGAAGTGACGAAAAATATGGAAAGAGTCCGACAAGAAAGGGAAAAGTGACAAATGTCAAATTTTAACCCAAAAAAAACAAAAGTTGCAACAGGAAGAGAACACAAGGGTGAATATTATCATTTAATATGCATTTAGTTGCATATCAACAAATCCTATTATGCAGAAAATATCTTAAAATTTTAGCCAAAAATATCTTAAAATTTTAGCAAAAAATATCTTCAAATTTTAGCAAAAAATATCTTCAAATTTTAGCCAAAAATATCTTCAAATTTTAGCCAAAAAATATCTTAAAATTTTAGCAAAAAATATCTTAATTTCAGAAAAAATACAGAAAATATCTTAAAAGTTCAGAAAAATATGCAGAAAATTCTCGACAAACGGATGAAAGAGTCCTAAGATTTGCTGTTCTGTGTTGTCATATTCCCCAAAACTCCCCAAAGACCTGCTGCTGAGAGCCTGCATGGAGCAGGACTCGGTCTTCATAAGACCCGCATGAAGACACCCCCCCCCCAGCGCAGCCTGGCATGACCTCGCCCTTCCTGGCCTGGAGGGGATTTCCCAGCATGCTTCCTGCTTGAAGCTTAAACTGTGTTAACCCCATGTAGACCTGGAGACGGACTCTGGGACAGAGACATAAATAACCCCATGTAGACCTGGAGACAGACTCTGGGACAGAGACATAAATAACCCCATGTAGACCTGGAGACGGACTCTGGGACAGAGAGACATAAATAACCCCATGTAGACCTGGAGACGGACTCTGGGACAGAGAGACATAAATAACCCCATGTAGACCTAGAGACAGACTCTGGGACAGAGACATAAATAACTCCATGCAGACCTAGAGACGGACTCTGGGACAGAGACATAAATAACTCCATGCAGACCTAGAGACAGACTCTGGGACAGAGACATAAATAACTCCATGCAGACCTAGAGACAGACTCTGGGACAGAGACATACACTCACCGGCCACTTTATTAGGTACCCCATGCTAGTAACGGGTTGGACCCCCTTTTGCCTTCAGAACTGCCTCAATTCTTCGTGGCATAGATTCAACAAGGTGCTGGAAGCATTCCTCAGGGAGTTTGGTCCATATTGACATGATGGCATCACACAGTTGCCGCAGATTTGTCGGCTGCACATCCATGATGCGAATCTCCCGTTCCACCACATCCCAAAGATGCTCTATTGGATTGAGATCTGGTGACTGTGGAGGCCATTTGAGTACAGCGAACTCATTGTCATGTTCAAGAAACCAGTCTGAGATGATTCCAGCTTTATGACATGGCGCATTATCCTGCTGAAAGTAGCCATCAGAAGTTGGGTACATTGTGGTCATAAAGGGATGGACATGGTCAGCAACAATACTCAGGTAGGCTGTGGCGTTGCAACGATGGTCAATTGGTACCAAGGGGCCCAAAGAGTGCCAAGAAAATATTCCCCACACCATGACACCACCACCACCAGCCTGAACCGTTGATACAAGGCAGGATGGATCCATGCTTTCATGTTGTAGACGCCAAATTCTGACCCTACCATCCGAACGTCGCAGCAGAAATCGAGACTCATCAGACCAGGCAACGTTTTTCCAATCTTCTATTGTCCAATTTCGATGAGCTTGTGCAAATTGTAGCCTCACTTTCCTGTTCTTAGCTGAAAGGAGTGGCACCCGGTGTGGTCTTCTGCTGCTGTAGCCCATCTGCCTCAAAGTTCGACGTACTGTGCGTTCAGAGATGCTCTTCTGCCCACCTTGGTTGTAACGGGTGGTAATTTGAGTCACTGTTGCCCTTCTATCAGCTCGAACCAGTCTGGCCATTCTCCTCTGACCTCTGGCATCAACAAGGCATTTCCGCCCACAGAACTGCCGCTCACTGGATGTTTTTTCTTTTTCGGACCATTCTCTGTAAACCCTAGAGATGGTTGTGCGTGAAAATCCCAGTAGATTAGCAGTTTCTGAAATACTCAGACCAGCCCTTCTGGCACCAACAATCATGCCACGTTCAAAGTCACTCAAATCACCTTTCTTCCCCATACTGATGCTCGGTTTGAACTGCAGGAGATTGTCTTGACCATGTCTACATGCCTAAATGCACTGAGTTGCCGCCATGTGATTGGCTGCTTAGAAATTAAGTGTTAACGAGCAGTTGGACAGGTGTACCTAATAAAGTGGCCGGTGAGTGTAAATAACTCCATGCAGACCTAGAGACAGACTCTGGGACAGAGACATAAATAACTCCATGCAGACCACAGACTCTGGGACAGAGAGACATAAATAACTCCATTCAGACCTAGAGATGGACTCTGGGACAGAGACATAAATAACTCCATGCAGACCTAGAGACAGACTCTGGGACAGAGACATAAATAACTCCATGCAGACCTAGAGACAGACTCTGGGACAGAGAGACATAAATAACTCCATGCAGACCTAGAGACAGACTCTGGGACAGAGACATAAATAACTCCATGCAGACCTAGAGACAGACTCTGGGACAGAGACATAAATAACTCCATGCAGACCTAGAGACAGACTCTGGGACAGAGACATAAATAACTCCATGCAGACCACAGACTCTGGGACAGAGACATAAATAACTCCATGCAGACCTAGAGACAGACTCTGGGACAGAGACATAAATAACTCCATGCAGACCTAGAGACAGACTCTGGGACAGAGACGTAAATAACTCCATGCAGACCTAGAGACAGACTCTGGGACAGAGACATACTGTAAATAACTCCATGCAGACCTAGAGACAGACTCTGGGACAGAGAGACATAAATAACTCCATGCAGACCTAGAGACAGACTCTGGGACAGAGACATAAATAACTCCATGCAGACCTAGAGACAGACTCTGGGACAGAGACATACTGTAAATAACTCCATGCAGAGCAGGAAGATTAAGGTGGACTGAAAGTGTTGAGACATGTTTGTTCATGTCCTCGTCTCCACTCTGTCTCAGTCTAACAATGCCTTCAGAGTGGAGAGACGACAGTGGAGGGACATCAGTAGAGAGACATCAGTAGAGGGACGACAGTAGAGGGACATTATGTATTAAAGTGACACTTTAATACATAATATAACATATTATTTGGTAATGATGCGTTGGCTGAGCGGCGCTGCTGAACTCTGGGTAACGGAGTTCAGTGTGGTTGATGGTTGATGTCCAATCAGAAGTCTTCATGAAGTCAGAATATCTTGTCCGTCCTTCAGAGGGACAACACCATTAGCAACAGGAAATGCCATGCTGACTTTATCTGGGCCACTTCCTGTCTCTGGAGGATAAACACATGCATCCTCTGGGTGTGTGTGTGTCTCTGGGTGTGTGTCTTCTGTCTCTGGGTGTGTGTGTGTCTCTGTCTCTGGGTGTGTGTGTGTGTGTCTCTGGGTGTGTGTGTGTATCTGTCTCTGTGTGTGTGTCTTCTGTCTCTGGGTGCGTGTGTGTGTGTGTGTGTGTCTATGTGTGTCTGTCTCTGGTTGTGTGTCTTCTGTCTCTGGGGGTGTGTGTGTGTCTGTATGTGTGTCTCTGTCTCTGTGTGTGTCTCTGTCTCCGGGTGTGTGTGTGTGTGTCTCTGGGTGTGTGTGTCTGTCTCTGGTTGTGTGTCTTCTGTCTCTGGGGGTGTGTGTGTGTGTCTGTATGTGTGTCTCTGTCTCTGTGTGTGTCTCTGTCTCTGTCTTTGGGTGTGTGTGTGTGTGTTTTAAAACAAAATCCTTTAATGGTGATCATCAAAGTATTTTTTTGTTATTTCTACACTAAACAAAAATATTATTATTATTATTATTAATAATTATTTCTGTCAGATCTCGTTAACAAGTCTAACTGTGTTGGTGAGCACTTACCCGTTGCCGAGGTAACCGTCTACTCCCAGGTACTGATAGGATGATGAGCTGATACAGTGAACTGCACGTTTCAGACTGGCCTTTATTACTGTGCCCCCCCCCCCCACCCCCCGAGGCTCAGCTGGAAACAGGGACAAACACCCTTTGTCCCTGTTTCCAGGGGACGAAGGGTGAAGGGCAGAAACTACTTAATAAACCACAACAAAACGTTGAAAAAGCTACAATATCGACTACGCCTCGATATCCTGTCGATAAATATTACAAACAGGATTGGTGACAAAGCGCAGCCCTGGCGGAGGCCAACCCTCACCTGGAACGAGTCCGACTTACTGCCGAGAACCCGGACCCAGCTCTCGCTTTGGTCATACAGAGATTGGATGGCCCTGAGAAGGGACCCCCTCACCCCATACTCCCGCAGCACCTCCCACAGTGTCTCCCAGGGGACCCGGTCATACGTCTTCTCCAGATCCACAAAACACATGCAGACTGGTTGGGCATACTCCCAGGCCCCCTCCAAGATCCTTGCGAGAGTGAAGATCTGATCCGTTGTTCCACGGCCAGGACGGAATCCGCATTGTTCCTCTTCAATCCGAGGTTCGACTATCGGCCGAACCCTCCTTTCCAGCACCTTGGAGTAGACTTTACCAGGGAGACTGAGAAGTGTGATACCCCTGTAATTGGCACACACCCTCTGGTCCCCCTTTTTGAAGAGGGGAACCACCACCCCGGTCTGCCACTCCTTAGGCACCGTCCCAGACTTCCACACAATGTTGAAGAGGCATGTCAACCAAGACCGCCCCCCCACATCCAGAGCTTTCAGCATTTCTGGACGGATCTCATCAATCCCTGGGGCTTTGCCGCGCTGGAGTTGTTGGACTACCTCAGCGACTTCCACCAGGGAAATTGACGACAATCCCCCATCATCCTCCAGCTCTGCCTCTACCACAGAGGGCGTGTCAGCTGGATTTAGAAGTTCCTCAAAGTGCTCCTTCCACCGCTCTATTACCTCCCCAGTTGAGGTCAACAACGTCCCATCCTTACTGTATACAGCTTGGATGATTCCTCGCTTCATCTTCCTGAGGTGGCGAACGGTTTTCCAGAAGCACCTTGGTGCCGACCGAAAGTCCTTCTCCAGGTCTTCTCCGAACTTCTCCCACACCCGCTGCTTTGCCTCTGGTTCGGATGCCCAAAAAGCTCCGCCGGAGGTGTGAGTTGAAAGTCCGTCGGACAGGGGCCTCCTCCAGACGTTCCCAGTTTATCCGCACTACCCGTTTGGGCTTACCAGGTCTGTCCAGAGTCCTCCCCCACCCCCTGACCCAGCTCACCACCAGATGGTGATCAGTTGACAGCTCCGCCCCTCTCTTCACCCGAGTGTCCAAAACATACGGCCTCAGATCAGATGAAACGATTATAAAATCGATCATTGACCTTCGGCCTAGGGTGCTCTGGTACCACGTACACTTATGAGCACCCTGGGGTGTTCTGGTACCACGTACACTTATGAGCACCCTAGGGTGCTCTGGTACCACGTACACTTATGAGCACCCCTATGTTCGAACATGGTGTTTGTTATGGACAATCCATGACTAGCACAGAAGTCCAACAACATACAACCACTCTGGTTTAGATCAGGGACCCGTTCCTTCCAATCACGCCACTCCAAGTATCTCCATCATCACCCAAGTGTGCGTTGAAGTCCCCCAGCAGGACTATGGAGTCCCCTACTGGAGCCCCATACAGGACTCCATTCAAGGTCTCCAAGAAGGCCGAATACTCCAAACTCCTGTTTGGTGCATATGCACAACAACAGTCAGAGTTTCCCCCCCCCATCACCCGCAGGCGTAGGGAGGCGACCCTCTCGTCCACCGGGGTAAACTCCAACGCAGCGGCG